>JAIPRK010001173.1:0-89467 GCA_025469195.1 Chaitophorus viminalis
TAAGAGTTTTCGGACAGCCAAATAAATTTTATAGATATTTAAAAAAAAAAAAACTTACAAAAATGGAAAATTTAAATTGTCTATAAATAAGTCAAAATATGTCAAAATACTTTGAGAACTTAACCATATATAGAGAACGCTATTATAAAGGTTTGGTGAAAATTTCCCGTTTTTTGTAATTTTTTTATCGTTTTTTTCAATTTATTTGAAAAGTATTGAAAAAGTTAGATTTTTGACTTGCCCAAGTACCATCTAAATTCGCTTTCCTTTCAAGAAAGTTGCTGTTTAAGAAAATCAAAGCATTTTTACTGCTCAAAACGTGATGATAGACACAAAAAAAAAAACACACATCATTGTAAAATCAATAGATTCCATCACACCGTTCAGAATCTAAAATTAAAAAGTTATATTTTACTTAAAACACACTTCACGGAAAAAACTCTCGCGACTCGTAAAAAGATCCTATTTCAATAATTGTTTTTTTCGTTAAAAAGCAGAAAATTTTCCACCGGGTTTATTGGACTTAAATTATGATTATGCTGTGTAAACAAAATCAAATGAATGAATAAAAAACTTATATCGATAGTAAATTTTGGTCAAACTTTAGAAGCTAGAAATACATTTTCGAAATTCGAAGTACAATTCACCCTGTAAAAAGTTTTTCCATTTTTAATGAAAACAAAATCGTTGAAATCGGATGAAATTATGAGGCATGAGAATTTTTCTTGTAATGCATGTTTTTGAGCAAAATAGAAAGTCGTGCGCAGGTCCCTAAAGGAATAGAACTATTTTATTTATTTTTTTAACTTTACGGATTTTATGATATGTATTAAAGTATTCAATTAATATAAATAAATATTAAATAATAAAAATAATAACTCAACAATAAACATCACTAAGATTTTTATTAGATACCACAACCCTATAATTACTATATTTTAAATACCAGTATTCAGATAGTAGTTAAATTTTAAATAAAAAAAATAATTCCAATTGTATAATTATCATGAAAATAATCTATATAAACTTACCGAAATAATATTTTTAAATGTATAACATGCATTGTGTACAAATAAAATAACTTTACACAAAGTCTATTTACTGTTTTAAGCGAAAATAAGTTTAAATAAGGAAATAGTTTTATCATTTAATGGAGTTGAAGGCTTTATTGAATATTTTTAAAAGGCTTGAAATATTAATGCGTGACAAATTATTTAATTTAATTTAAATTGTTTAACCACTTTAACCCCATATCAAATCGATACTCGTTATCCTTAAACTTAATATTTTCATGTTATACTTCAATCGTAATTATATTTTAAACAAATCCTTTCTAATCTTATTCTAGCAGGAGACCAAAATATAAAACCATCCCGTTAAAAAAAAATATAGCAAATATACTGTAAATTTAATTAGTTTGGTTATATTTATTACTGCCAACTGTGAACGTTATTCAGTGTTTTTCAGCATTCATTCTAAATATAGACATCACAAGTTCAAATCAGAACAATAATATTATTGTTAAACAAAAAAAAACTTAAAATATTAATTTCAAAGCTTATAGGTTACGGCCACCGAGTAAATAATATAATATTGGTGTGAAACACAAATTATTTCTCCAAAATAATTTTATTCATAAGCCAATTTAATTATTATAAAAATATAATATTGGTTTCAGTTTAATTCAGTTTATATAAGATTTTTCATTTGTCTTCATTCGAGACGCATTTGAGTGAATCCGAATTTACTACTCATTTCCAACGTGATGCGATTGTAAAATGCCTTTAGATATATATACGTAATCTAGTATCTAACTGTACGGTCGATTTTAAAACGTTATTTAATTTTAGTATCGAATTATCATAATATAGTTATCGTCTTGATTTACTCCCTCCTTGTAAGTAAAACATATATTTTTGAGAGATTTTATCTTTCATTGCGATTATTTTACAATTTACTTTAGTTACGAAATAACATATCTCTGGAGGATTGATAAACCTTAAAATTCTTTAAACATTTTCACATAAACGATATCATTATGATCTCGAAGATTTAATATTTAAACAAATCGTTTAATAATCAAACCTCACGAAAGAGTAATGGGTACCTTTCGTATTATTTGGTCAAATCCTTATTAGCCAATATCATTTGTTCTAGTTATTCTATTTAGTGTCAATTCATATATTTTCACAAATTCGCATTTTTCGATGTTCTTGATGCATATTTCTTCTCATTTAATTTGTATTTGATATAATCATGATTATTTATTATTTAATGATTGGGTTAACTACAACTACCGATGGAGCTTTGAGCATTACCTACTTGTTTAAGTTGTCTTAATGATTTAGAATAATCTTGGTGAACTGTTTCTCTCTCAACAGAATTTTAAATAATTATAAATAATTATATAATAATATTACTATATAATATACTATAATATAATACTTAATATATAACTATAATAATATAATAATAACTTAATATAATATACTATAATAATATAGTTTTTCGAACTAAGTTTCGTGGTTGATTATGACTATGTACCATAACGTCAGTATTTATGTAATATATAACCGAAGAAAATCATTATTTAAATATTACAATGTTTCAAGAAACACCTGAGGCGTTACGTGCACATAATTGTTTGAAACCTCCATTTATATCTTTATTGGCAAAATGTATTCCAAGTTTACACTTTTAAATTTTACGTTACAGAAGTAATGGAACTTTTATCGACCGGAAGCACCTTAATCAACTGTTTCTTTTTTTTAACCTAAGCACAACTCAGACATTATTTAATTTTGACCCTACAACAACTTAGCCACTTAATTTTGCATAAGAAGTGCAATTCTATTTTATCCTTAAAAACATATATCTTATGTAGTTGTCATATGAACTTGTGTTGTCTACTAAATATAATATTTAGTACACTTACACTTATACAAGTTACATATTTTTTGTTACTTACTATGTCCTCGACTTGAATATTATTTCTTGAGATGAATGTACATTCTGTAATTGAAAATTAATTGTGGACTTTGGGTATAAAATGTTAATTAAATTTAATTCAGTGGTTCCTAACCTCTTCTGTTCTACGCCCAATTTGAATATTTTCAAGAATATCGCGCTCTCTCCTATTAATTTAAAAAAATTATCCCCTTTTTTATGTACTTTACAAATATTTACATAATATTCGTTTAATAGCATCTTTATCGATAGATACATAATAACGATAACAGGTCGTTTTTAATTTTAAATTTTTTCTCTACATTATAAAATACAAATATAAAATATATATGTAATAATAAAAATATAACTTTGTGATGACTGCTTGCACCTCCTCAGTAATATTTACACCCTCCATATTGGGAAATACTGATTTAATTGAAAATGATCTCTGATATCATACTTATTTTTTAAACTTCTACATAAAATAAATATGCATTCAAATTCTAATATAGATGAACAATTGACCGTCATATATCATATTAGTATTAATTTTGTCATTACTATTATACGTTTATTATTATTATAATATTGATATTAATATCATATTCATATGCTATCATAGTATAACGATTTTCAAACTTTTTTGTTCGTGGGGCCTTTAAAAAAAAGATTCTTAAAAACATTTACGGAGCCCCAAAAATTAGGAATACCTATTTGAGACAACAATAATTCATAAAAAGTGATGTAAGTTGTAAATATTTTCTTTTTAAATTCGTTTTCTTTAAAACACGAATATATGCAAATTATTTAATTAACTAAAGTTTTTAAAGATGAATCGGTAGTTACTCATTCAAGAAATTCTTCATACTCCATTATAAAAATATAACTTAAAGTAATAAAATAATAATTTGAATTTAATTAATACAGATATGTGCCCACTGAACCATAGAGCCTCTAGAGTCTAAAGTCTAGATTCTAGACTACTCTCCTAGGGCTCATCGGAACACAATTTGAGAACCACTGTCATAGTATATTATAACATTAAAATGTACAATATAGAATAATATTTACAATAAATTACACATAACTAGGGTCCGGATTTTAACAAGCTTAAAAAGTATGCATTTATACATTAAAAAATTTTTAAATATGTAATTGATATGCTCTTATTTTTTAATAATATGCAAAAATATGGGCTACCTAAAATATAAACATTTATATATTTTTTTTCTTTTATAAATAACAATGAAACTAAACTTGTTCTTAATTTAGGTGCCTAAAATAACTACCATTTTTAATTGGAGATTTCAGACTTTATATTATGTAATAGCGTACTGCACATGATCAATTTCATATTAGATACAAATGTAAACCTTGAGTTTTTAATAGTTTTTAATTATTAATTTTTACTCTATGTTACAATTTTGAATTTAATTAACAATAAGAATTAAACAATTAATATTAGTTTTATGTTTTAAATTATGTAGTATATTTTAATTTTTTATTAAAAAAATTGAAAGTTATTATTATTTATTTAAATTGATAAAACCATAAAACAACAGTATAATAATAAATTTATTCTGAAATGTACAAAACTTAATGAGTATATTTTATGTTTGTGGGATTATAATTTAGCCTTTGCATATTGTTATTTACCTCTCAATAACCTTTTGTTTATTTGCAATACACAACATATTAGTAAGTGCTATTCATGATTTCCTCACTTACATAATATACAATAACCGCTGCAATGCAGAACCTAAAAATAGATAAAAATAAAGTTTTGATTATAACACGATTAAATAATTGAATATATAACAAGTACAATATGTTATGTATATAGTATATGCAATATAACTGGTTAAATTGTCTACGTTTGATAGTAATTTTTTCGAAATATAATATTAATATTAATAAAGTTTTTTTAATTTCAAAATTTAATCTTATTTTAAATATAATGCATGTGAAGTAAGAGGTATCTTTAGGAATGAATATACAAAAATCAACCTTTATGTTATCTAATAATAAATAATTAAATAATAAACAGTACAATTTATAATAGCCAATTAAAATTTTTATTACAGAAACGAAAAGAAATTGTTTTTTATCATTGTCGCAATATTCTTTGCTTAAAAATACATATAAAATTTGTATATAGAAATATTTTAATTCAGAGTGTTACAATTTAAGCAGGAGTTGACATTACGAAAAAAAAATTAATTCTTGAAAAACATTAATGATATGTGTTTAGTTTCCTATATTTTAAGGTATTTATCCAGAATAAATTATAAAAATGCATAAATCATCAGAGGATACAATACTTAAAAACATCTTATGACAATAGTGTTAAAAATTGAAACTTTTAAAAAACTAAAAATATAATATTGACTAACTAAAATAAATTGCCTAAGGTATCAATGAATCTTTAGTTTTACCTATATTTCGTAAATAATAAAATTAGTTCTCGTTTTAGCAAAATTTATGATAATACTTATTATTTTTAAGGAAAACATTTAACTCAACAATTATTTCAATAATTAATTTCAAATTTTTTTATAAAATGTGTGCAATATGTATTATATTTAATAGATTATTTAATAGATGATTCATTACTGTTTTACAGTGTTTTATTTTTTTCATGTCCACTGATTCTTTGACCTTATGTAAATATATATTACGCTCTACCGTTTGAATTAAATATATATTGTAATAAGTACAAAATATGCTAATTTCTTTTAACTTCTTACATAAAATAACAATGCAATTTTTAAATCGTAATTTGTATACAACAATATAACATTACTTATATACATTTTATAGATCTATACAAAATGAAAATAATAATATTTAACATGCATTATATTATGTTTGTATTATGTCGGAATTTAGAAAAGTTGTTGATGTTTTCAAGGCAAACATTTATTATATCTCCTTAAGCTGTGGTATTACACCATTTCAAAAGAAAATAAACCTAGTTCTTTCTAATATTAAATTGATATATTATAATCATACAATAACGAATAACGATAGTCAAATGATATTAATGTAATTTCGTTTTAGAAAAATAAAATATCCTATTATTAGCGTACACAAGCACAACGATTATTAATATCGAAGGCTTGATTTAATAGAAACTCTAATCCAAAACTTTAAACAATTTCCACTAAGCATACTCTAATAAAATCATAATAAACAATATCGTGAAGATAACCGTTTTGATGTAAAACTTACTTCTGGCTAAGGTTTGAAAGGCCAATATGATCAAGTAAGCAGTAGCCAGTAGTGCAAGTAAATCGGAAGATTGTAAAATATAATATTATATACGTAAAATAATATGATTTTTTCACTGACGCACGTGTGAAACTCGAACAGAAAACAATGAATATTGTTTACGAAGTTGTAAACTTTATAAAACTTTTCGGGTACGTGCAAACGATAATTTGTGCACGCTCTTACACGACTTCTATTATTTATAGTACATAACGTTATGTACTGTTATAGACTTATAGCCGTCATGGGTGAAAATGTTATGATTTCTATTTAGAAATATCAAAACACAAAATCGTATTATGCTTAATACGAACATAAAAAAAAAAAAAATAGTTGACGAAATTAATTTCTGAATACGCTGACCAGCAATATTCGAACCTGCTCTCGGTATTCATTTTTGATAATTACTGTTGAACGATTGAGTTCACAACAAACATGTTACGTACGATGAATAATAAAAATTAAAAGTAATAAATGTCTGTATATTGTCCCGGTTGTTGCAATGTAAGCGCGTATAAGACAATGACCGTGGAAAGGTCGTAAAACCGCGTTGACCATAGGTCATGCGTGTAGGAAAACTCCGGTTTAATATTATATCATAGAACAATATACCGGGTGATTTTTTATTTCTGCAAATATATCAAAGAATAATCACAACTTATAAGACACTTTTAATAATTATAGGCATTCAATCATTTACTATGCAATTTAAATTTTCAAAGGACAACTATTAAAAAAATCGTTTGAATTTTGAACTACCAAGGGAAAAATTAATCGAATAACGTCGAAATTCGTAATCATAAAGTTGCGTGACAAGCGAGAATTTATTTGTAAGTAATTTGATTTATTAAATAAATTAAAATTGTATTTAGATCTTGAGAGAAGTGATCGGAAACGTATTTCCTGTATTCCCTGGTCTATGGAATATGATCTTTGAAATGCTATAAGTCATAACTTAATTGTTGGGATATCAAACCGACGTTGATCAACACGAGCGCGTTAGATTCCCGTACATCAAGATTTTCAGAAAACGTACCTACACTAAAATTATTATTTGGATTTAATCAGAAATTTGAAATCCAACACGGTTTGATAGATATATGTAAGAAATATGCGGTGCATTGCGTTACGGAAATATTACGATGTTTGTAAATCGACGCAGAAAAGCGCCTGTGAGCAATAATAAAGGTATAGATACTATTACGTTATAGTTACGAGTATCAAAGTCACCCTGTATACAGTTATTATACATGAACTCGTGGCGCGTAACCTGCACGTATGACAACGACCAACGACAAGAAAAAAATAAAAATAAATGCCGGCGTAGCAATAGAAGCCAGTATTCGACGCGTGTGCATATACATCTATCTATTGCACGTATGCTCTACGAACCGTTTTTTTCTTTTTCGACCTCCACCCTCGTACCCTCGACACGTTCACCAATAATATCGTTATGCGCCAGACACCATCGGTCCGATGTAATATTAAAATACGCCGTTAAATCGCCGTTTTTTCATCTGCAGTTTCGCGCAGAACAGTATATATTTTATCGGAATATGTTATACGCGCTTGTATCAATATCATAATATATACGACGATAATGTTCTGCACTCTGTGTTCACGTGTAACTATATATATATATATATATATATATATAATAATTATTATTGATTATTATACTTAACGAGTTGACAGTGTACCTACCTGTATACTCGCTGTTGTGATAGATCTCGCGTAACGGTGTGTATTGTGTACAGTGTTCGTATAACATAATGTGTGTATGGTGTGTTAGCTGACTTAAAACGAAATTTAATAAATTTACAAGAGAAACGATGCCCGTGAAATCAGTCACCGTCGTCACACACTCGCCACCGCATCGGAACCGCGGTCATCGTCGCAAACGGTTTTCCCGCGGCTAAACCGTTGCAGTAGTGGTATAAATGGTATATAATATTATATTGTACCTGAATACTATCACCTGTATTTCATATACGTCACGCAGTGCAACAATGCGAAAATCGTTATCATACACGAACGCCGCCAGCATCAATAATCCTGTTTCTGACTCGGGTAACGTAGCTTATGAATTTTTTTGTTTTCGTAGTTTTTTTCCCCCTCATACACATTACATCACGCTTGAAACGTACGTGGAAACATCTACACCTACGTGAAAAGAAAAAAATACAAATTGGTCTTTTCACCTATAAATTATATTATCATGTATGCGTGATATTTTGGAGCTTCTGAAGTATAATATAAATATATATATATATATATATAGGTAGGTATACGCAAAATGTACCGAAATTGGAAATCGGATCGACGCAACGCGAACGTTGCGAACACAGTGCGTGATCTCATTAGAACAAATCGAAAAGAAAAAAAACAAATCAACGAACAAAATAAGAAATGTGTATATAGTATATTCACATAATTATATATATAGATACATATTACAGTGACCGGCTAGAACGGAAAATATTAAAAAAAAAGTTTTATCCGTAAAGCATGGCTCCGATGTTGTTTAGGCGACGGTTGACAGAAATCCAATTTGATTTTAATTATTTTGTTTGGTCATTTGTTTTCTCGAAGCCCAAGAGAATTTGATATCAATACGCAAAATAAATTAAATAAAAACCCAATTTCAATTAATTTTAAGATTATTGTGTAGAACGTCTTTTTTTAAAAATTTTCAATAATATTTCATCGACACTGATTAGAATTAAATAGATTCATGGAATATAATTTAATATCTTATTTATTATTCGACAGTTCAAATAGTTTAATACAATAAAATCTAAATACATAATAATGAAAATGTAAACATTTCAATTATCGATAATTACTATTATGCTTTCATATACTAGACAGAAAACCAATAAATATTTATCAAAAAGAAATATCGATGTTGATAAAAAATAAATCGAATTGAAGAATTAGTTAGTTATACTTAAAATATACATAGTTGAAAATCATAACTGAAAATTAATTTATGGTTTAAAACTAAAAATCTATACATTTTTGCTACTGAAGTACTAAATAATACTGATTTAACCTAATTCGATTAAACGGAGTTAGCTACTGATAGAGGATATTTATATATATATATAAATATGATAATACATGTTAAAACAAACACACACTTATACATAATATTTATCCTTCATTTGAATACAGCTTCAATCAAGTTTAATTTGAATAACCCAGATTTAAACGAGTTGTGTTGGAGTTAGCAGATGTAAAGTCTGTAAGTACGAGTTGTTTTATATATATGTATGTTTAGAATGAAACGGTAATTTTTGTATGTAAGTATGGCACTAGAGTGTAGGACAATCTAACTTTTCTAACGCGGATAAATTAATTAATATATAGATCTTATAATAGCATAATAATTTATAATAATTATATTAATTGGCACTGAGCTCGAGGAGAGAAAATTCAATTTCGAATTAAGATGATTACTGAAACTCGACTGCCGACTGGTTATTTGATCCGTACTGGATGAGAGTGCAGATGGTTTGAAATAGAATGCGGTACACTGGTACACGCATTATGTTTTTTCCATCAATGTTTTGTTTATATATATACCTATACCTATCTATGGGTAAAAAAATTTGACGGGAGAGGCATAAGTGATGAAGCTGTTAAAATAAATCTCTACACCTGTAAAATATAATATAACATATGATAGGTTATAGGTACGTACTACGTAAAATATATTAAATGGGCCACTGAACGTGCCTCATTGTATTTTATTATATTTTGATGTGTTCAAATATATTAAACTCAACAAAGTATCATTTAATTCAGAAACTATTCCGAGTAGAACTTAGCTCACTATATATAATTTAAATTTTGAGTATTTAATATAATATTGTTATAATATTAACTTTATGAACCATTGTTAAGTTTTATTAATTAGATATATTTTAGCTAGCAATTATTTGGTAAAAAAAAAGCAATGGATATTTACTGTAAATCGTAGTATTTTCTAACTTTTCACTTTTTGTAACACCGAACACGTAGATACTATAAACAATATCAAATTTTGTCTACGCTAAAAATTTAATTTTTCTTATCGAGTGTTCATTAACTGCTAGTCGTAAGTTGTTATGCCTTAATATTTTATGATATTATTTCTAACTTCAACTGATTTAATTTATAATTTAGTTATATCACATTATTATGATAGTATTTTTTTTAACATGGTAATATAAAAAATAACAAAAAGCAATAAGGCAAAAAGCAATTATTATTTTTAAATATTTGGAATTAATAAATATCAATGCTAGAGCAAAAATTGAATTAAAACAGTTAATGCAACGTGAAGCATTTTTTTGTTTTTTGTTTGGCTCAAGCTTTGAATATAACTTTGAATACAAAGAAATTAATGTTCTTTTTACGGGAATATTTTTATTTACCATTTCAAATTATATATTGCACGCATAGAGAACTTAGTGAGGCCTGTTCAATGATAAGTACGCCATAATCATTACACGCACACAATAAACTTAAATGTTGAAAAGGGATAAATTTCTTAATAACAACGATAAAGTGTAATAATTTATTTGTAAAACATCACGTCTTGAACACATATTTGTTATCAACAATATGAATAATATTACTTATAATTTATTATATTATAAGCGTAAATGATATAAGTCTTGTCTGAATATCATTTTCAAAATATTATGTTGATTGAATAATAAAATTATTTTATAGTTCGTTTTAATTACCACATTTCAAAATATAGATAGCGTTAATTCAATAAATCACACAGAAAATACAATTTATATATACTATATATAACTTACTATATAGTATATATTATCTGATGTTTTGAGTAAACTGAAAAATACCGTTGTGTTAGTTACAGATACAAATAATAATATATAATTATTATAAGTATAAAATATTTTTATATTTATTATATAGGTAGAATTTTGTTAGTAGAGTAATATTGTAAGGTGCGGGTTACATACTTTTTCACTAGACGATTTCACACCTATGACATCCTTACGCCTTACACATGTGAGACCGTATCAAAGAATAAACTAACATAAACATAATAATAATAATATATCTTCATTTACATACGTTTTGTTCATGCCTACCCAAAATTTTGTGGATAATACCATAAACATTTTCTTTATACATTCTGAATTCAAATGATTTATAATTAAAAATAAAGTATCATTAAATTTCTTGTAAGGGTATCTATATATTTCAAATTTTTAGACTTATGTGTAGTTCGACCACTTAAATCTAGGTAAAAAAAAAAAAAAAATACAATAAATTCGACTATTTCCGATTTCATTATTTTATTATTATCATGCGTTTTATGTGATATCTAACTAATGTATTTACTGCACTCTGATCGATGTGTGCGCGTGCTTTTTAATTTGAATATAGAACTAGATCAAAATAAAAAATATTCACTTAATTCCTTAAGAAGATTGAAAAACTATAGTATTATAAACTTATTGTACACACATTTTCTATAATTTTGTCATTTACATTGTACACTGATAATGGTAGTAGACGGTTTAAAACGAAAACGAAGATTTATTTTATTACTTTCAAAACGACATTAAGTTTTCGATAAAATTTTATCATTTACGAGTTAACGTTTAATAATACGAACGTTTAAACTTTATTAGTTTGAATTTTTTTTAATATTTTATTTCGCTATACCACGACAAATAATTAATGAGTTAAGATTTGGAATATAATAAAGACAAACAATTCATTGTATTAGTAGTATGTATAATAGTATGTTTACTATAACTAATTACTATTATAATATATTCGACACAGACACGTTTTGAAAATCATGTACAAAAACGCATTTGTTACATACTTATACGTATAGTTACACTCGTACAAACACAAAGCAATTACATTTTATACAGTTATAAATGGTTGTAAATATATACGTCATAATACGTAAGTATTTTAGCAATATCTTATAAAGTGCCTATACTGCTATAATATTCTTATTGAATACCTACTATTGAAATTGCCTAGTTTTCCTAATTGACACTAAGTGAACAGACTAAATCAATATAGCAATGCACTATAATTTATAGAGTTAACACGACATACTACAGTGATCTACACTATGTATATTCATTAAGGTACTAGAGATGGGCATCAAATCCGAATATCTGAATTTTCCGAATATCCGAATATTCAAATCCGGATTTGAATTAAATTCATATCCGAATTTTCCGAATTATCCGGATTATTCGGATTATTAGAGATTAATTAATTTTTTTTATTGCTAAACACAAAACAACACTGGTAGTTGAATGCATCAGAAATATAATATACCTGTTCAAAAATGTATGTTAATGAATTTAAATATAATTAGAATTTAAAAATGAGACATCGAACAGCAAAATTGAATTGAATAATCCAGATACTCCGGATAACCTGTCAAATCCGGATTCACTAAATTCGGATTTGATAAATCCGAATAATCCGGATTTTTTAAATCCGGATATGCCCACCACTAATAGGTACATATGCTACTGAAGCGATATGATACTGAACACTTACTGCCTGACTTATTGGCTCGTCATTCATGTCTCAATTTGGGAGATTGGGGACACAGAGTGTCGTAATGTACGAGCATGCGTGAGGTATATTATTTCTATTAGGCGAATCGTTAATTGACGTATTAAATCATTATAATTATCATTTAATATGCATTAACTAATAGACTCGTTGCGCGTGCACACACCGCTGTGGACAAAATTACCCACTACAATAGTACTAATCTTTTAGATGATCCTGTATTGTCCACATAGTTCTAATTTTGACGCATTTAAGAACAAAAATATTTATTGTATGAATATAGCATGTTTTTTTTAAACGTGTTAAACATAGCTAAACAAGTTTTTTTCTCATCAACTGGTAAAGAAATTAGTATTTTACGTTATAAAAAATTACATTGATTTTTTTCATGTAATCATGATTGTAATTTTTGTTGGGATGATAAAATGCAGTTTTTTTTTTTTATACATACAACCGAATGCGATTGTGGTAGAGGTCAGGTCAACACAGGTCAAATATAATTTTTACTTTTCTTGAACTTTTGAAATCTTTATTTTTATAAGACAAAATTATTTTTATAACCCGGTCCCAAAAGCTGGTAAATATTTTATGGAAAAAAACCGCGAACTTAACCTAACCCCTGATAACTTAGAAGGATTAGGTATTGGTATAAAAATACTTATACGGTAAAACACGAAGCGCTTTACAAAACGTAAACACTACCAAAATATTGCATGTCCCGAGTTACATACCAACTCAAGACTGTCTGAAATACACTTAATATTACATCACGTAGTAATATATTCAACGCATTTTCTGCGGTTTCACTAAGTATAGATAAAATTACTTGAAAACTAAAAAATGTTTTACTCCTTTTTGAAATTCTTTTTGAAACGTCTTACACCTAATGGATTGTAATAGTTATGTCAAACTATTTTCTCTTTACCTTTTTTCTAGCACAAACTTAAAAGTTCATACATTTTTCAAAACATTTGATGCCTTGATGCCATTGATTAATAAAATAATATCAGTAATAAGTCATATTACGACGTTTTTTATATTCTCATTTTAGCACCACAATAATGAAAAGTACACAATTATGTGGTTTTACAAAATAATATTGTTCTAGTTTTCATTATTATACAATAAATATATAAAAGGAAAATTAAATTTACTATTACAAAACTAATAAAACTATTAAAGATCCAGTTCTGAATTAAAATAAATGATTAACTATCTATGAATTTTTATAATATATATATATATATATATATATATATATACAATCTGTGCTCTAAGACCTGAAACACAATAAAAATATGTGATAATAGGAAATGGAGAAAAGAAAAAAATGTTATAGCGTAATGGAGAAGACCCTCAATGGTAACACTACAATTTTTTTACTAATTTAAGAACTGACATTAATTATTATTTATTTTACCAAAATTAATATACGAGTACGATATTATTCACATTTGATAAGATTTAAGATTTACAAATTTACAGATTTAAGTAATATTATATTGATATTATTACATCTCAGTTTGTATTTATTTGGTTTTTGGTGTATAATTTATAATAATCGGTGGTAGAACTATTAGAATACTAATATATGTACTACCATATAGATATGATTAATATCTGAAGTAAATACAATTATTTTATTATTATGGTTATATTTTTTAATTCCTTTTTCTACAGATAATTGAGCTGTAAAATACTAATCTTCTTTTTATCATCCAATTAAGTAATGATGTTTCATTAATTAAATTGAACTATCAAATTTAATATTCATAATTTATTGTGTCATGAAAATACTGTTTGATTGGATGCTGAATATATTTTTCTTTTCTGTAGATGTCACGAATATCGCATTGGTATGCAGTTAAGAACTTAAAAAATAATTTAATCTAATTGAAACAACGAATTATACTTTCAATCAAATACTAATTAATTACACATTGAATTTAAGAATTTAAGAATGGCGAATAACCCGAATAGTTTGACTCAGTGAGTGCAAGTTTACTGTGTGTAAAAATTTAAAATATAAATTATTGTTTTCTGATCAAAACAAACCTCTCTGCCGCAGAATTTTTTAGTTAATAATTGATAACCGTAATTGATGACTAAATAATAATAATATTATCTAGATATACATATTAGTTAATGTTACAACATAAAATCCTATCCTATTATTTAATACTCCAAAAATTTAATTTAATCAAGTTATGTTAGATAAGACTATTGGATTTTTTTTAATAGTATAACATATTTTTTAAAATAAGCGTGTGACGTATGACTATTGAACGATAAATATACTCGCAATTGTAAACAGTAACTGGAGTGTATCGCAATATTTTTTTTATAGTATAGTATCCAGGAAACAAGTGTTTTTCTTTCAGTAAACACTTTTATTTTTATTTTGAAAGAACGATTTTTTCAACCACAATAAACAAGGAATTCAAAATACACGATATCTCCGAAATATCATTATTTTATTTTTCAGTATATATTTAAAAATATTTTAAACAACTTAGGAAAAAAAAATTTAATTTAAAACCTATTGCAATAGAAACTTGAAATTTCAACCGAATATTAATTGTACTATTTTATAGAATTCATATTTAACTGTTCATCATTTTTGTAAATTAGCACTTACATTCTATACATTTGGGATGTCTAATTTAAATTATTTACAGAATAACTACCTAATAACTATTCCAGTTATAAAATACGTCCATCTCAACTTTTGTCGCTATAAAACCATGATCCCAATACCTTTTTTTGTTTTAAAAAATTTACAATTTTAATTTCAAACATCCTGAAAATGTAGTAGGTCTATATTAAAATTATAAATTGTTTTTTAGTAGTCCGAGGATAAATTTGTTCAACATTTCTCACATACATTTATGTATGACATTAATCGGTAGAACGAATAGCAATACATATAATATAATATTTACTATTCGTACCAACAATAAAATGGCAATCCAAAACTCTATTTTTGAATCACTTTTCTAATCATGTTGTGTCTCTTATTAATACATTCAAATATACCAATAATAATATCACCGTACACCATCATTCTATTCCATTATGGCATTACCTAAGTGTTACGCGACCCTAGTACTCGACAACTTTTTATTCTTACATGTGTAAATTAGTTTAAGCGGTAGGTGTTAAAATATATAATGGCAAACGGATCATCAAGACAAGTTTAATATTCGCAACAATTAATTGTTAATAAATAAAATAAAACAATAAAATAATTTTGTGATGGTTTTATTTGAAATGTGTCTGCCGATATAATATTATTTTTGTTTGAAATTTTAAGTGATTAAATATGTGTACACGTAACGGGTCTGTGGCCCTGTGCGAATACACTGTATTCTATTATGCATGATTGCATGAATGTGTTCATAAGCATATTCGTGTGTCTATATACATTTATATTGTTTTTTCATCAGTTTATTTATAATGTACGCTTATAACGAAACGAATTGCAAATTATATTACTCAACATCTATCACCTATTATAGCTCTCACTTTACTATCTTATGATTTTATATTGTTTTTACAGCGTTTCTATGAAAATATCGTGCTTTTAAAATAATTATTTTTCGACATAAATCATACTTAAATATACACCAAAAAAAGTTATTTGCTAACACTTTTTTAAAATTCCAAGTAAGTAAACTGTCTGAAATTATAATAATAATTGTATACGATCGGAAAAAGAGTTTGTATTTTTCATTTGAAAATAATTTTTTTTTCCTATACATTTTTATCGTACATTATGTGAGTAATAATATTCCATATATATTACAGACGATCAAACAATTGTGTTTGTAAAAACACAAAGTTTATGATACGCTTTCTGGGAAAATAAAACTTACGTACGTTGTATATAAACTTTTCTTTTAGTAAGGCTACATACAAGTATAATTGAATTAGGTACATTCAATGACAAGTATAAAAGTTCGTGTAAACATGGAAACAAATAATTCTAGGCTGCTAGGTGCATGTTTTAAAATCTAATTAGAAAACTTTGATGTATAATCTAATGTTGCGAAAAAAAGATCAAAATACTCAAAACGAGTTTTGCGGTTTATTTGCAAATAACATAGCACATATAATATACACGCAATAACGATGAAAATATTTCCAATAAAATCGCCGTCCTTGGAACCATAAAAAGTTAACACATAAATAGTAACAGACTTGTCAAATATTCGAATAAAAGTGTCTGAATATTATTTACTTTGTTCATATATTATAAATATTAAATATTATATTATATAATAAATATAATCTAAATTAGTATAAAAGTATATTATAGACAATTATACATTATATCGATGAGTATGAAAAGGAAAAAGTCATTAATCATTATATTACATCATTGTCGGTCAAACACGGTCGTTTTATATAATGTGAATGAAAAAGTATTAAATAATCTGGTGCCGGTAAACAGACGTAAATAAACGTGTAGGTACCTGTCAGGTGGTGAAAAACGTAGAAAAGTGAAAACAAAATGGAATTAAGTGGAAATTTGCAAATGTTACAATAATTGATTTATGTTACTGGTAGAGTACAAAAATCGGTTAGTGTACAAATTACCCAGGTAATGTGACCCATTATCTATTAAATAAAATAAAAATATTATTTGTAAAATATTCATTTTGTACTCGTACACTAACCAGGTAATTTAAATATTATCTACCTTTGAATGGATAAAGTGTTTTGAATGTTTTAATAAAATAACAATAATTATACTATGTATAATATATAATATTATGATAAAATTATGATAAAACGTGTGAACTGATTGTTGTATAGTTTTAAACTTCAGTACGGTGTTTTCAATTTTCTTATCCCCTTATTGGTTAGTTAAAATTTTATTATAATATGGTTTGTTAAAATGTTTTCTCAAAAAGAGAAATTTTACAAAAAAAATTGGCTAATGCACAATATTTCCAGTGGTCAAGGTTAAAATGTCTGTTTAAAAGTAAATATTTATCAAATAAATTTAAATGTTAGTACGGGAAAGGAGAGAAGGTACACTTTGCAACTCCAAGTGCCACCCGATTTTGAACTGTTCCTCTATAAATAACTTAATCTATTTAATTTTTCGATCTTATATATATATATATATATAAAAAAAAAGTAGATACTTATTTACCAATTTACTTAATAAATATTTTTCTGTCGGATTAATATGATTTGGTTCTTTTCTACTTCATACGTTATCCACTGGATAATGTGTACATAAATATACTGCACACCCGGTATTATGGATAAAGTGTACATTACCCATTTTCGTATTCAACCCGTACCTAACAAGTTATCTAACATAAATGGATAAACGGAAAACAAATAAACGCGAAACAAACCGGTAGGTCTTTTTGTATATATATATATATATATATATATACAGGCCGCCGCCGTTCATATTGTTACACCCAGTGATGATAATAACAATAATAATGCTATAAGCGATACGCGCGCAAAGTCGAAATTCGCGGCGGCGGCGGAAGAGGGGGAACGCCGCGGTTGTGGTCCGCCTTGAGAAATCGCCGGGCCACCGCCGCCGCCTGTCCGGTCGCTCGGCACGCGGTGCGGTGGTTCAATCGCGTCGATGTGGTGCACGCGGCCGGATGACATGCAGCGGACGGCCAACAGACGCGCGTCGGCCGTGTTGAAACTGGGCCGGTACATCGTGCGCTGTCTGACGGCCCAGCCGGACATCTGGTACCTGTTCTTGTACAAGTGCGGACAGCTGGTCGCGGTCAACCTGCACGAGCCGGTGGCGCGCAGCGTGGGCATACTGGACGAGCTGTTCCAGACGCAGCAGCAGCAGCACCACCGTTCGGTCTGCGCCATCGTCGGGTCATCGTCGGCGCCGTCCGACGTAGCGTTGCCGGAACCGGACGAGGGAGAAGAAGCGCGGTCGCCGGACAACGACCAGCACCTCGGCATGGATGAGGACGACGACCCGGACGACGACGACATGTGCGCGTTCTTCACCGGACGCCGGTTCGCGTACGGCTCGTCCAGCGGCACGTCCAGCCGCCGCACCAGCAGTTCCGGCCTAGGCCGCAGCTACAGCAGCGGTGTCGACAGCCGTCGGAGCAGCCTGACCTGCGGTCGCGGGAGCTGCACAAACGTCGGAACCGGAACCACCGCCGCGGGTACGTACCGTGTCATCCTCTTTCTGTCCCCGCCATCGCCTTCACGCACCATCCACGAGGTTTCTTTCCACCGCATGTAGCCTGCACACGATTTGAAATCGTAACAACACGGGACTGTTATATACTTAACAGTGTCCCTCGACAAAAATTTCTCAGAAACGTCCCTCGTCTATATACGTATATATACGTAACGTCAGGGGCGCCGAAACGTTAAAAACGTACTACGACATCAAACATTAAACCATTCTCCGCAATTTTTTTTTTTTTTTTTCATCATAACACAAACGTTGGATATGAAAGCACTGATATAATGGAATATGGATTGAATAATAAATTTCCCTATCTTTATTTCGTAGCCGGGCAATTAATATTTTAATGCATTTTTTTCCTGTGATACGATTGTACGTAGTTAAGCTGTGACTGACCGTTTTAACATTAAATCGAGTATTAATTATTATTATTTAAACATTCATAATAGAAAATAGAAAAACATAATAGCTTACAAACCATCCAACCAACAAAATCTACTATGACATTTGTCATAAATAAACTGTATGATCGGCGTACACTGCGTAACGTCCGAAACGTTAAATTATTATATACATATAGGATATTATGGTTTTTATACACGGCTTCAACATTAACAAACATTTACACATTCATCATGTCATATGTATGCAGAGGGTGGCTATGGTTCAATTTCTAAGAAGTAAGCAAAAAGGAGAACGATATATTTAGTAATCAGATGTATAAAAAAAATCTTAAGTAAGCTAGGTAATTGTGCGTTTTCTATGTCTACTGTGTCTTTATACTGTTTGTATATTTTTGTAATCATCATTATTTGATTCTCTTTTTCACATGACACATTGCATAAATTTGCATTTTTATTTTTCACATCAATGTTCAGCAGTTTGTATTACTATTTTCTTATAATTTATAATAACTTATATATATATATACTTAATATAAGTTGTCGTGTTTGTAGCCGTTCAAGAAACCCTAGAATACAAGAATCTTGGAATTCATTTTTACCAGTAAGTTTACATACTTAATAACATTTTCATTTGATCACACTGCTGGTCTCCTTTTTTGCTTACTTCATACTGCTGGGCAGTGTAATATGGGATAGTCTTTCTATATATTCTTACTCTGTGACATTATTGCGTGCATTCATATTATTGTTTGAATTTCAAATGCTATCCATATAGTTAAATACTATTTAATATTATCGCATATTATAATATAGCTTTACGTTAAGAAGAAAAAATAAATAAAAAAATTGAATTATTGTGTTTTTCGATCGTGGTAGTTGTTGGTGTTTACTTCGCTGCTGCATCCTCCGATGGTCCGAGTTTCCAGCGAATCGTTGACTGCAGGTCGCAGCGGCGATTCGAAAAACCGTCGGAGCGACGACTACTGCGGCAGCGTTTGATTGGCAAGACGTCGCGTCGATAGATACGTTCGAAGATCGTATTCAATTCATTAATCGTAATACCATATAATAATAATATATTGAATAGATTGTAATGCCTATTAAAAATCATTCGAAGAAGAAAAAAAAAACCTCCCAATTATTCAGCACATTTGTTCTGGTATTTCTTCGACCGGTCAACTAACTCGCTATATTGGCTCTCGTCACTGCGGTACTGAAAGCATTTACTACCTCCTACATCTATTCGCCAAAGTTCTCTCCTACGTTTGCGTTATTGTCGTCGTCGGGCGCGACTCTCTATTAACAATATTCTGCCATTGTTATTACTGTTTTTATCATTGTTGTATAATATAGTTCTATTCTCGGCACACGCAGCAAACAACAGTCGATTCACGATCACGAATAATAATATAATAATCGACGATTGACTATTTTTTTTTTAATAGACTAAAACGTACCAGTAGGTCACATGGTGCACGACGATGTTATCACATCCATTGTACACGGCTATTCGATATGTAGTATGTACACGCGCATTGTATACGTGTTTCTCGTCACAGTTACCGTTCAGTTGTTTACAACGCATAGAAGTGTCTCTATTCTTCCGAATCTCTTACCGGGTAACATTATCGTAGATAACGAGTAAATGGACAGACCGTATAATGCATGTAATGTGTATGTATGTAAGTTATAAACAGTCTCGAACAATAAGACGTCCAACGCGTATATATCGATGGCTTTTTTTTCCACTTTTTTCTTCCGTTCGCCGTATACTGCAGCACGATTTGCAATTCAATATACAACATATTTATCTGTAGCGCTTTACACCGAACGTTCCGAAAACGACGATCACGGATTCCGCCGATAATGATTTACTTCTGTTACAACTCCCTTTTAACGCCCTTCTCGTACGCGCGCTCACGTATTATTATCAGTACATTCCTCATATATGGGCGTGTGACGATCCCTCTATAGGCTCTATACCATCATATACGCTCGTCTTTGTTTGGGAATATTTTGTATAATATAATCTACGAAACGCATTGTATGCGTAGGGCCTACCACCTACATAATATTATTATTATTACAGCTATAATTTTAGAATATCTATGAAATTTCATAAAATATGATGTGTTTGAAAGAACTTTTATAAGGGACAAAAAACTTTATACAGTCCATACCAAAGAATACATTTATTTTTTTGTGATGACTGTTGACAATCAATATGATACTATACCAAAGCGGTTTTTGTCGTATTTCATCATGAAGATTTAACGGTAACATTTTACACCGTATTCCACAGTAATCTATACTAATTAGTCTTATTATCAGTAGCGTACATGGAATTTTTTTTCGGGTGGAGGGAGGAGAGGTATATAAACCAGAAATATGGTAAAAAGTTAAACAGTATATAGGTGCTAAATACTTAAATAGATAATAAATAACATAGATCTTATAACCTATAAGCTTTTTAATTTATAAATGCAACACCCATAATTGAATAATTCATAATATCATGACCAAATAGATTATCTAATCTATTTTGTCATGCATATTATGTCGTAACAGCCATGACTCCCAGTATTCTGATAAATGTAAAACCTAGTTAAAAATAATTTTATAAAGGAAAATATTTCGGGGTGGTTACGATCCCTTACCTCTCCTCTCCCCTCTGTGTGCCTCACTACTTATTATAATGTTATATGAGTATATAATATCCTCAGCAATCATTAGTTTATTTATCATTAGTATGCTACCTAGAAATTAGTAAATGATACATTGAGTTTTTTTGAAAAAATGTTATTAGTAGGTATTCCATAGTAAATAAAAGTACCAAAAACGGTACGGTTCTAAAAATAAAATTACCGTGGACCTGAAGTAAATATTTAACTTTTGCCTTAATGAATGATACAGTAAATATCATTTTAACGCATAGCAAATTTAGAAAAAATGTACAATATATTTATTATAAATTTGTAACATGCTAATAAAGAGTCCATGGATTCAAATTCATTATTCTAATCTAGATTTGTCTAAGAATTCTTAGATAATATTTATCATGTAGATAAACAGTATAAATACATGATGCTCAATGTAAATAGGCAAGTAAGAATTATAGTGTATTTTTCAGATGCTTCTAAATTTTTTTTTTTTTCCATAACACACATAATTTTCAAATTATTCTACTAATAGTGTTGAGAAAAAATTAAAACAAATTGGTGACCAATAATGGCCACAATTCAAATTGTTTTAGCTTGCACTTTTAATTAAAACATACATTTATTTTCATATGTTCTTTAATAATAAACAACAAACGTCAACATTTGTAACAATTATATAAAACTAGCTGAATTACCCGTCTTTGCCGGCTTTAAGTATAAAAATGTATGTACTGTTGTTATCTGGCAAGATTAAATATTGTTTAGTAAATATTAAATAAAATTTAAGTAAGAATGTTTAAAAAATATTTTATATATATTAATTATTTATTATTAATAAACTTAAGGATCATTTTTTTATACTCATGTGATTATTTAATAAAGCTAGACCATTTCTATTTAGAGTGTATAAGAGACCTATTGCATTTCTTAAGTAGGTTTTAGTAGTGGAAAAGTAATAACAATTTGCATCAATTTTGAAATGATTGGGTTTCAACCTTTAAAAATAATATTTTCGAAAATGGTTTCATAGTGCACTAATACATGGTCAATGTATATTCAATTTACTATAACATTTATTATATTAAAGTTTCAAATGAATCGACCAAGTGATTTTGGCTGTAGCTAATGTATACTTAATTTCACACGGGGTGGTATTGGTCAGTTCTTAGTTTTTAATGAAATACCATCTCATATTTTTTAAAGCCTAGTTATGTTTGGTTAGCCAAATACTTTAGTATATATTTTTTCATTTTCGGTCACAAAGGTAATATTTTTATGTTTATTTTTTGATAATGGATAATATACATTATCCGGTAAAAGTTTCGAGTCGCTATGATGACTAAAATATCGGCTACTCTTTATATCTTAAATTAGGAACATCCATGTAACTTTCTTGATTTTTTCTTTCGCAAGAATCTTCTTATGGCAATTACGAACACAACAAAAAAAGAATTAGCAAAATCCGTCTAGCGGTTCACGTGATGCCGTGATAAAAGTAAATAGGATTCATTTATATATATGTATAAATATTTTTGCTGATTTCAACCTCTTAAAATCAAAATTTTGAAAAATCCTTTCTTATTGAAACTGGACATTATAATAATAATCTATCCTCAAAATTTCAACTCGATAACTTAAATAGATTCGGCTCTGCGTTGATTATTGCTAAAGTACACTTTCCTTTATATATATATAGAAAAGATACACAACCTGACAATTAAATTCATAAATAATAACGTTATAAATAAAATATAATTATATAATATGATGTAATATTGTCATATTCATATTGACACATTGTAGGTATATATATACTGACCCTCCAAACAGCTATTAGTGCGATAACTTATAGCTTATGTTAATGAGTGAAAATATAATATTTATACTAGAATATAAATAGTTGTTATTGGCATCCAATAAACAAATAATTAATACATTATAGCTTCCACATAGGAATATTTTAAATAAGACGCGTGCGAAAAAATGAATACTTCAATTTTTAAGCCTGTTAAATCCTGTATCCTGATTCAATATAATATAATCCATTTTGAAATATTATTTAGTTAAGTTATATTACATAATAATTTACATGTTATATTGATAAAATGTGTGTAATACATAACGAAAAATAATACGATATGAGTGAATAAAATAATAAGACTAAAATACATTCATTGTTACGCGTGATTTTCTTGTGGCTATACCTACTAAAATGTTAATCTACTATGCTCAATGTCCAATAAGTTACGACTCATATTAATTTAATTTCATAAACGCCTATTGCAAATTAAGAGGAAATTACATTATCCCGTTACATACATTGTATAATATAATGCAACAACTTCTATCGACGAATTGTGTATATATAAATATATTAAACGTGCTAACCGTTTTATGTTGCTGGACATGAGTAAACAAATACAATTACACTAATGCACTGGTCTGATTAACAAAACCGCAGTATCGTCTATTTTTCTGTTGTCGATTTATCTACTAACGTATTAACCACGAAACGTTTGACACAATTCAAATGTACTACGGTATTTTAAACTTTTTTAAACTGCTATAGGTATATGGCTTATAATTTTTAAATTGTCTCGAGTATTGTTTTTGAAAAATTGTCGACTATTTTATTTGAGAAAAAAAAAATTGAAGGTCATGTGACATCATTTTTATAGACTATTTAAGATGTTTACCTTGTCGAATACAAAAAAGCTGAGTTATCGTTTGAAATTGAAAAAATATATATCCATTGTATAACATTAATTGATAATCCATCGCTATAAGATCATCCACGATTATCGTCTTTAAGGATTTAATTAAAAACGATTAAACTACGACAGTACTTCTGCACATACTAGTAAAATAGTAATGGCCATTAAGTATAGAAACATCGATATAATATACATTACTCATGTAAACCTTTGGATAGTTATTAGTTAGTATTGTAGAATTACTGCATCGTTCATTAGTTGTGATTGAATGTAAGCAGTGCAATTATTGTGCAACTGTATATACTTGCAAATAATCAAAAACAACTTATAATAATATACTGCCTTGTATATATAGTGACTTGCTTCTGAATTTTTTAGTACCATAGGTGCGTTACCTCGGGACTCTCGAAATGCATGACTGGGACTAACCAGTGACCCAATTTTTCGAATGAGTTATAGATTATTATTATGATGTGACATATTTATCGTTTACACAAACTCGTTTTCCATAAAATTGTCAATGACCCAAGTGAACCATTATATCAAAATGTAACATTTTTAATAGTTATCTATTTATAATATATTATCTAATATAATAATATGATGCATTTAATGTTTATTTATTATTAAAGATCGTTGGATTATTTACTATCACGATAATAAAGCACTTATTTATTATCGTGTTCACTATTTGGTCAAGTGATGAAACATTTTAATGCGATAAACATTTTGTCACCGTACCGTTACACTGTATTAGAGACGAATAATCGATTGACTTTTGTATTAAACTTCAAAAATAGTGTAATTTATTTTTTATTTTTCAAGCAACAAACGTGTTTAAAAACATTTTGATGAAAAACAGTCAAACGTTTAGCAATTGGGTCCCTGGTGAATCACACGTGCACATTTTTAATTCTAGTATGTTTTCGATATTAACATTTTTAGTTTTTACTTTTATGTTCATTACGTAATATATCACTCCCTCACGTAGCGTAAATTATGCTGAATATGATTTCTGCTTGATTATTAACAGCAGTTATGATTGTGTGTGCAATAAATAAATCATAAATTAAGCCGGAAAATCTTATGTAAAGTGTAAAATAATAATTTTGTTTTATGAACAGCGTATAGTTACTAATTATTTTCACGTTTCCCCGGAGCCCATGATTATCCGAAATCGGTCGAAAAATCTCATCTCCATCCATTCGTCGAGAATCCAAACACTTGGAAGTACGATAAAATCCCACCACGTAACAAATTCATAGCCTTCCTCATAATAGTTTCACATCGTTGGCGCATTCGTAAATATGAATAGAATATTAAGTTGTAATATCAATCACGTAATATTAGTTGAAGGTAAATACTGCATAAATTGGCCAAAATCAAATATTAAACGTCAATCAAATGCCAGAGGTAGATTTTAGTTAAATTTAGTTACAACCCCATTAATTATTATTTATTACCAACGTGGTTGCTATCGTGTTATTTATACATGTCATACTTATACCACGGTAACAGTATCAAACTCCACTTTTTTTGGTCACAATATAAAAGTGTAAGATATTAAACATCAATATTTAACAACTCAAAAGTCAAAACACATGAGTATTTATAAGTTGATTTGAAAAAAATATATACACATTGTATGGTGCAGTTCTCAATTTATAAAGTACAAGTTTTCTATTATAACGTCGCGTTACACCTTTACTTCTTATAAGGTTACGGTTTAAATTATTTTAAAAATCTTAATTTAATATTATATTAAAAAATTACCAATATCTTATATCAAATTAATTTTTTACTTTTATCGCCTTTAAATTGTTTACACTTTTTATCAATCTTCAATGCATACAAACCAAGGTATTACACCTATATATAGGCGTGACTTTATAGATCAATGGAAAGAAGTCGTAATAAATGTTAGTTTCACTTCGTCATTGCAGTCCGTGCTCATTAAGCAATTGAAAATAAAACATTGATTCGATTTTTAATTTTTCACCACAAAATAAGTATATTTATCATACTCGTTTCTTCGCTATATTTCTATAAAATTATTATTATATTTCGTCCAAACGTTGTATTGTATCGTTAAAATACAAGCAAACCCTATTTCTCCAACATATTTAATATATAATAATAATATGTACCTACTCGACATTAAATTCAAATTTGCCTTTGTTATCTTTCCAACATGATAATTCTCATATATTATAATTAAAAAATTAAACACTTACGACTTTAATCATTAAAAAATATCAACGTCCAAATAAAGTTATTTCTAATTGATTCAAAAACAATTTCTATTGATGTGCAAATGTATTTTAGGTGATTAATTGATAAGTATGCGGTATGCCATAATATGAGTATATTGATAGGTACCTAGATAGTAAGTCATTGCTTTAATATTAATTCAGAATTTAGTTTTACTCTGAAGCATCCTACACAGGCAGTGCTAAGCTAGCAAATATATTCTTCTCTTTATTTATTTTTATCCTACGTGCTGATAGTTAAAAACTGTCATATTTTGGCATTTAATTAAAGTTTCGTTGTTTCATAATTTAATTTAATTAAAAAAATGTACGACTCAATAAAAATAAAAAGGGAACTGTGCGCAGTTAACTGTAGCATGGCACTACTACGGTCGGTTAAAATATAATTATACGATTATACTTTACCCAGTGTTAAACAGCAATAATTTTACCAACAACCTTAATGATGATAAAATTTAGTTTAGAACCTATTAACTCTGAGTGTTTTGAAATATCTACATGAATATTACATATAAACATAATTTATACCTATAACATTTCCTTTTCTTCATATAGGTGGTATTGCTAAATATCAAGTAGTAGGTACGTGCAATTAAAGTTTATTATAAGTAAATATTACTTATTTATAAAATTGTAAAAAAATATTTCAGTATTAAATTGTATTTAATTTTACTTTTTAAGTAAAATATATCGATATACTTATGTATAGTTATATTTATTCACCAGGTTGTCCAGATTCCAATATCCAGTGGTTTTCTCCTACAACTTAAATGAATCCAACATTCTGCATGTGTATTAGATCTTGGATTTAAATTTAGCTCTAAGCTCAAGCCTAAGCAACACATCGAATATAATATACTCTGCAAGGCATTAAAATCACTAGGCCTTGTTATTTGGTTAGCTAATGAATTTCATCTTAATAATTCACTAAAGGTACTGTATTGTGCACGTATCCATCCAATTCAGATGAATGGTTAGTGACATAAGTCAAGTTAAGAGGGTCAAAAATAAGTTCTTGCATTTTGCTAGTCATGGTCTAAAAATTCCCTGTCCGCCTCATGCTAACTTACCAGTAACCAATGTGCTTGGCTTCCTCCTCATTCCTTTGGATAAGCGTAAGACGTACTGCAGGTATTCGGTTCATTCAATGACTGTTATACGGAAAAATAGATTCCTCTGAACATTCTTTCGCTTCTACGGTTTAAATTACTTCAGTGGTTCACTAGAAATACGACTACTTTTTAAATCCTACATACCATTACCAACTATATACAGCCAATGAACCGATTACAAGATTAATGGCGAACCCCCTGCACATTCTAGTTTAATTTTCTTTTCTATTGTATTGTGATAGATAAACTTAGTCGGTCTGTATTTATGTTTTTCATTGTAATTAATTTTAATATTAATATGGATTATATAACAGGACCTCACCCGTCAAATTAAATTACCTAATTATTAACAATAACTTGTTATGATACCAAAAAATCATGAAAGTGTGTTTTAATACTTTTAGTTTTTTCATTTATCCATTGAATTTAATAAATAAATGCTACAATATAAACTAATATATCGAAACAAGTCTAAATTATTAATGTTTTAACAGCAGTTACGCATTTATTATAACATTGATATAGTACACACATTAGTATATTATACAGGTAGTATTGACCAAAATATCAATCAAAATATCTAGTTTATAATATATTATACAGGTTATCAAAATAGGTTATGTTTGTCTTATTGGACCTCACTTTTATAATCAAAATCTAATTCTAAGCTACCACCCTAATACAAGAGTACAAACATACTCTGATATTATTATCCACCACAGTTATTATATTGAAATAATCAATCAGCCATAATAGGTCAATAGTTAATATCAATAAATAATATTATTGTTTGTGTCAATATATCACGTTATCACGCATATCGAATTGCATTCATGTGGTTACCGTTTACCAATGAATAACAATTTAGGTAAAACACTAAAACCATCTCTCAAATTATGTATGGCAACCGGTACCCATTACACCCATTCAAGATATAAGTTAGTACTTTTAATATGAGCATCAATATTATACCATTGCATTATTCATTTTATTTTATTTTTAAATAAAATTTAAATAGTATATAATATTAAACAAAGTTTAAATGTTGCTGAAGTAATAAATCTTATTTTTCTAGTACTATATTACGTACGATTAATTTGATACTTTTGGTCGCTCTTAAAATTATATTTGCTTGAAACTTTATGCAAGTTTATGATTCATAATTCTAAATACAAAATAAACTTACAACAATATAATCTAAATTTAATCGGTATTAATCTAGAGTTGAGTAAAATAAATTATTGTTTTTTAATTTATTATATAAGTTCCATTTCCGAAAATATAAGTTTCTATTCCGTTCTTTACTTCACTATAAATGTATAGTTTATTTTGATAAAAAAAAATTATTGAATTAAATTAACTTAGTATATTAGGAATAAGAAGTATCTATAGCCTACGCCCTATTGTCGTAAATAAAATGATTCACAATACTGTTCTTATAACACCATATTACACTATTTTACAGAAAATAACTTAATTTTCAGTTCATTGTAAAAATTGTGTTGTTATGATGAAAATGTTTTTTAAAACTAATTATACTCATATAAATAACAGTGAAGTATATTAATTAGGTATTAAGTTAAATCTATTACAATATTATGACTTATAATAGTACCTGCACATACAGGCTATTTCCTAGAGCCAAGAAATAGTATACCTCAATTTATCACTTTATTAATTGTAAATAGTAATTATAAAGTTATATTGGCCAGAAAATTATACTATATATCTTTTTAAAAAATGTTAATTTATGGATATTTTTCAATTAATATTTCATTCTACGATATATTATATAATATATATTAAATTAAAAATATTAAATACGAATTTATATATAATATTAACCGTCATGCATAACAATATTTCCGCATCAAAATTCTTGCATTAAATGCATATTTGCGCATATTACGCATAAGTGTACGCTTGACCGACGACCACTACGCATATATATAAATATATAGGGCTCGGATTTTAAAACAAAAATGAAGCATACACATATCTATTTTTAAGAAAAGTATACTTTACAAAAAAAAAAAAATCATAACCAAAAATTAACATGAATTAGTTATAGACTTATAAAATTGAATAAAAAAAATTGAAAAATTAATTTAAATTTAAAAAAAAAAAAATTAATTACTATGTATTTTGCAAGATTTGCTGTAGAGAAACTGACTCTACTGTCTGACTGAATGTTTTTATAAAGACATAATTTTTATGGATTACAACACCAAAACTTAAATTTTGAAATGGTCGATATTGATGTTATAGAAATATTGGTTCTACAGGCTATATATAGGTTGGTAAGCTATCGATCCGTAGGCTGTCTGTAGATTGATAATCTATACGTTTAATACATTTAAATAACGAAAACAATGATAATCCAATATAATCATTTAGTATGTATTCCGAGTTTCCACATTTCTTATTAATTCAATTTTTTTTTTATCGCTATAAAATAATATAAATTTTCCACACCTGGAATAATCGAAAAAAAGCATTTACACAAAAAAAAAGCAAAAATAAATTCGTTTATTTGGAATCAGAATGACGTGAAACGAATTTAAGTATAAAAATCAGATTTCTATGTCATATATAAAAAAGAATAATTTACTTTAAAATCCGAGCCCTATATATATCGATATTGTCTAAACATTCTGCGTCATATCTGTACATTTGCTATACTGCGTTATGATGTATGCATCAATAATGCGTGGATGAGATACATTATGGCGTTATAGGTTACTAACCGCCTAAACACGGCCATCGCACATAAAAACGTTGGCCCGTTGACGTTAACCACACGCTGCTGACTAATCGATGTCGTAATTAGGTTATACCGGCCGTTTACCCACATTATACATTTTATATTATACTGCACATACGAGTACTCTGTAAACCTGTTACTTGGTTTTCGTGTGTACACCGCTGTAGCAGACACGCGACGGCCGTATAGTAGTGTAGTCCGTTTTGCCAGAGGATAACTCCTTTCATTCGAAACAAATGTCTAAAAAAAAAAAAAAAAAATAGTACATTGCACAGTAGTCGTTTGAACGCGTGATTGCATTTTTTTTTTATTCATTTTAATAATCAACGGAATAATAATAATCATACTTATGTGTAGTAGGTATATCTGCATAACGTATTACCGCTACACGTAATACGTTCACGGACTCACATTTTCCTACATAATAATAAGTATAATAATAAGTAAAAAAAATTGGCCACTATAAACATATCAGACAATCCATACGTAGGTAAATCTCTATTGATAAAAATCCGTGTCTTCCCACGTCGCCAAAACCCAATTTGCCGAATATAAATATTATATAAAAAAATAAACTTTATATTATACTAGCCTATATAATAAAAGTAAACAATATAATAATAAAAATAAATAAACAAAAATTATTATATATATATATATATATATGATATTTTATTATATCTATGTAGTCCAATAATGATTGCAATCTAAAATAAAATACAAAATAACTTATTAACAATCCTACGTGTAAAAATTAACCATTTTATAATAATCAACTCTCCTTTGCATTTGTTAATCTTTCTTCAAGTTTCCGAAATATCAATTCAATATCCATATCAATGGTACCTTTTTAAGCGTATGATTGCACGCGCTATATTATTTTAATTATTATTTATTATTTAAATTATTAATTTGTACTTAAACATTACTAAATTTGTACTTACTTTCAATTTATTTTGAAAGCCACGATTAGCCAACTAAACTCCGTGTGTTGGGTGATTGTAAGGCTTTGATAATATTACGTCAGTTTTATTTTTCAAAATAGTATGACCGCCGCAATTTTGTATGCATTTATAATATTCAGTTTTGTCCCGTATTCTATCCACTCGATGAATAAAATTATTGACTACTAATAAATCATGATTTTTTTCTGATTTTATTATAAACCATTCCATTTTAATTTTTAAATGACACTTTCAATGGTTATTACATTTCGAACCTTACAGTACACACGGCTGGAACGAACTAAATTCATCAATCTGTACTCCCTCTGGATTTTATAAGTGGGAAATCATTTAATCATTGAACTTATCGACAACATACTGTGTTATTGCAGTCATAAAATCCGTTTTTGATTAAAATTATTGTCACCTGTCGGCGAATCGGGGAAATTGAAACTATATTTATAATTTGTCGGCAAACCAAGATGTCGGCAAACTAGAATGTCTGCGAAATGGCGATGTTTTTAAAATATTTTAAAACTGGTATATTTGTCAGCGAACTGAGTTGTCAGCAAATTGGGATTCGGCAAAGTGGGTATGAACCTAAAAATCAATCTCCATTTTCCTACGTTACGACTTCACACGTAAGCGGCTGGACCGATTTGGCTAATTCTTTTTTTGTTGTGTATTCGTAACTATTAGGAGAAGGTTCTTAAGAAAGAAAAAATTAAGAAAGTTGCATGGTTGCTACTAATTCAAGCTTTAAAGCGTGACTGATATATTATTTTGGTTGTCATAACGACCCGAAACTTTTACTGGACACTGTAAATCCATCATCATAAAATAAACACAAAAATATCTTGGTAACCGGTAATGAAAATAATAATATCTAAGTATTAGGTACCTTAAGGCTAATCAAACATAGCAAGGCTCTAAAAAATGTAAGGTGAATATATTTCATTAATAATTATGCCTCAGCCAAGACTGTTCCGTGCAAAGCCAACTAATTCAGCTTAAAAAATAAAAATATCTATCTTTGATTAAAATTGTAAAAAAATTTCAAAAATTCAACCCACAGGTTAGAAAGGATAAAAGATGTTAAAAGAGTAAAAATGGAATAAATATCCGTAACCGGAACCATTTAAAGCTCGGGGTATGATATTTGGTCAGTAGTTCCGTTTTATGATGTAGACACTCATTATAAAATGATAGAAATTAAACGTATGAACTTGAAAGGAATACATACTTTAAAAGTGCAATAGGAAGAGTCAAGAGATTTAAGAATCGTTGACTCCGGCCAAGATTGTTCCATGCGAAATTTGGTGATTCAGCGTGTACTTAAGATCGCCAAGCCAATTCATTTGAAATTTGAATATTATAAGTACTAGAGTAAATTGAATGTACAGTCATTTATTTTTAAACCAATATTTTATGTAAGTAAACAATTTAAGTCAATTGGGTACATAACAATAATTATAGTCAAAATATCTAAATGGTTTTTATTATAATATTGCGTTAACTGTAAAATGTGTTTTACTTATATCTTGACCCTCTCCCCCGAAAAAATTCCGTATACTGGTAGTTTTCCTTTTAGAACTATGTTCCGGCCAAAACTGCTTCGTGCGAAACCGAGTAGTTCAGCTATAGTGTATAATAATATTATACACTGCAGGGGTACTTAATCAATGTCAAACGTCAACCGGGGTACCATATTACGTTTCTGTGCACTGTCGATATATTTTACATAATAATAATAATAATAATGATAAAATAAATATTGTATCTTTTATCATAATGCAAACACATTAATATAATTTTGAATTAGGTGATTCAAAATCATCGATACGGGGCAGTTCAACCGCGTCCTAATGTTTTCGTATATACGTACTATGTGTCACGTTCTCATCGGTGATACAACCATCAAGTTTCCGAAGGTTAGAAACGCAGTTGATAAAAATAAATAGATTCGATTGTGCGTAATATAATATAGTATAACATTGAAAATTTAATGAAACAGTAAATTCAAACAGTTTACATGTGGACGGGAAAGACTAAGAAAGTAATTACATTTGAAATTTAAAACGATCTAGGTGTACCTACACTACATTATCCGTATGTATGTGCAGTTGTTACGGTGATTCTGTAATGAAACACGGTAGTCAAGCAAACCAACAATGCAGGGTCGTGGTTGTCTTTGGATGATTCCCAAACATTCGATTAAACGAAGCGGTTGGAAAATGATTTCGAGCACAGCTTATGCAACAACCGTCGTAGTTACAAAGTACAACTTCGGTACGAAATGCAAACCAAGTGCATACCAAGTATTATATATTCGACGAAAAGATTATATTTTATTTTAAAAATCATTAAATAATATATAAGTATACATAAGTGTTCTACTGCAGTGCGTCTGATGCTTCAAACAGCTGGTATCAAAATATTCGAAATAAATAGAGACGTCACGTTTTTCCATTATTTAATATGATCCAGTGTGCGATTTAGGTGTATGAATAGTTTTGTATTTTATGATTCTAATTCTTCGGACTTGAAATTAGTCGCTTTATAGATTATTCCGTTTTTGATTATTTCAATTAAAAATGTTGGCGAACCGCATGAATGAATTTGTACAAAATTCGTTGGTTCTAATTTATTTATTCGTAGGTCCATAATTTATTTATTAATTTTAAATATAAATTTCATATCTAAAAAATGTTAAGTGCAAAAAAATTAAAGGTTTACAACACTTAACCAACATCGATCTCATATTTTTGAAAATCTTACCTCGTATATTTTATTAGTCGATTTTGGCAGTCACTAGGTACAATATCAGGTGTCAACAGGATTATTATGTTCTAAGCAAAATAACTTATTCGTGTTACGTGTTCTTGGTATTCAATTGCTGAAATTCAAAACTTAGTTTTGAAATTTACAAATAATGCATATTGCATGATGCATTGAAGTTCATATAGTATCTTTATACTATAGTGACATAATGCTGAAGGACGAAGTTAAAAAAACGTGTTACAATCATTTAGAATACAAATGTATAATATACGTATTAGGATTATACTTATTTTTACAATTGAACAAAATATTTACAAACAATAGTATGCGTAATAATAATATATTAACTTATTAGAAACAGGATTTGATGACCTATTAACTTCCTCAGAACCCTAAAAAATGACCGTAGTAAATATTAAAACTATTACAAGTTTAATACTTGATGCGATAGAATTTAGAAATTAAACAGAGCTGTATTAAAGCCGAGGTTGAAAGAGAAGCAGAACAGGAACTTCATAAAATACACATAAAAATATTGCAAATTTATAAACTGGATTATACGAAATATTTTATCAGGGCCCAGGGGGCTGCACTAGAATGCAATAATTATAAATTATAATTTATCGGTTTAATGATGGGTCAATTAAGAAATTCTTAAATTATTTAACTCAATATCTTAGGTTCTTTTTCTCCTCTAGATATAACAATACATGTAATAATATATTAGAATGTATGTACAACAGAAACCCCAGAAATTCAGCGTCAAGAAGTGTAAGGAATAAACCAATTTTAGTGTACAGTATTAGAACATAATAATACTATTCGATAAAATAAGTAAATAAAAAAAAAAAAAAAATGTTACACAATTATTTCATTGTGATATGAATATATTAACGAAAATAACCGCTCTCGAAGGGTGAAATTTATAAAAATTAGAAAATACCGCTAAAAATGTAAAGAGTTAAATATATCACACTGAATATTCATTGTCTGGAACAAATTAATCTCGATTGATATTAATCAGTACTTATGGTGAAATATTGAAATGTAACAAATTAAAAACTGGAACTTTTTCCTTTAAAATAGCCAATATATGCATATATTATATAATATATATATATACTATACAAATATAACGTACTTTTTTATTTACCATTGTCAAAATATAAGAAAGAACTAAATATCGTCTTTTTATTAGTTATTACTTACATATTATACACGTTTAACATTCAAAATTATTATTCTATTTATACACATTTTACTCCTACACCACAAATGTTCCGCAATAATCTTCACGTGAATGCAAAAATAATACATTATGCATTATACTTGATGTCTCTCTCCTTGCTCAAGACCACGATAATTATTATGTCGAATCTTATTGTATAATGAAAACGGTATCTAAATTGAATTTATTTCACTAAACACTATTTACTATTTTTTTAATTTTTTTTTAACTTCATAACACAGTGGCCAAAAGTACAATAACGATAATATAATAATGATAATAAGGTAGATTAGATAGGGTAGTAAAAAATTATAATATATTGGGTAATAAACTACATTCAATTATGGCTTACGAGTTAAATGATTATTGTAATAATAATAATAATATCTTATTGGTAATTTCGTGTTTCTGCTCCGTATTCACCTTGTATATTATTGTTATCTCGAGAGAGCCCGGAAAACGATATTATTATTTTATTGGTAAATTATTATTTACAACATTCCGGTACGCGCGTTGTTTCTATTTCGATAAATATGCCGAAACGAAGTGCTGTATAATATATTCCGCAACAGTATTCGATACGCGTCGTAACAATAATAATAATAATAATTTCCCGTACCTGTAGCAGTTTTCTTCCGCTCATTGTACGCGTTCCACGGATCCGATTCGATACGCTTCCTCTGAAAACGTTCGATGACGCGACCGACGAAACGATATTCTTATAACAATAATATATAATATAATATTATTTTATATAATAAAACACCTGCGATCGATCCGGCTTTTCGCAACCACGTGAGACGGTAAACGAAATAATTTTCATAACATTAAGTTCCTTTCGGGTAGGTTATAGCATAATAATTAAGGGGATTGTAAACCGTGATTTTCTGTCTGTCTATCACACGTGCAACATATGAATTTCGACGTTTTCTATTTCCAACGTACTGGTCGATCAATTAATGCGATGAGAATTTTGAAAACGTTATAAGTCTACTTTAGATCAATTTTCTCACTTTTTTTTAATTTTGTCACTCGATATTTCACAAAATAGAATTAAAACAAATTAGAAACATAATGTGTTGAGTATATTAAGCACAAATTTATAACATGTGAGAAAATCGATCTAAAGAAGACTTCACAATGAATTCAAATCAATTTTCAAAATTCTTATCGCATTAATCCATCGATTGGTACGATATATACCTAAGCATCTATATATTATTGTATAATAATAATAAAAAGTGTCAAAAACTCAAATATTAGATTTTGAACGGAGTGATGGAGTCTATTGATTTTACAATGATGTGTGTGTTTTTTTTTTTTTTTGTGTCTGTCATCACGTTTTGGGGCAGTAAAAATGCTTCGATTTTCTTAAACAACCACTTTTATGAAAGGAAAGTGAATGTAGATGGTACTTGGGCAAGTCAAAAATCCAACTTTTTTAATACTTTTTGAAAAAATCAAAAAAACGATAAAAAAATTACGAAAAACCGGGAAATTTTATGCAAATTCACGTTTTTACAAAAAACATTTTTTAAAATACTCTTACTCAAAAACGAAAAACAGCAACTACTTGAAATTTTCACCAAATCTTTATAATGGTGTTCTCTATACATGGTTAAGTTTTCAAAGTATTTTGACCTATTTTGACTTATTTATAGACAATTTAAATTTTCGATTTTTGTAAATTTTTTGTTTTAAACATCTATAAAATTTAATTGTCTGTCCGAAAACTCTTGAAAAAATATGTAAAGATAAATTATAAGTTATACTAATTATAACTAAAAAATATCGGAGATTGTTTCACTCAAATTTTTTTTATAAGCCCATAAAGCTCAAATTTGTATAAAATGTGTCAAAATCACGATAATTTGCAAGTTATTTTGTAGATAAAAATTCATAAAATTTATTATGTTCATACTTAAGGTTCAAAATTTTAACACTAGGTTGTTCATAAGCTATTCTTCAAAAATATATAAAAAAATTTCTACCGAACAAAAAAGAAAAAAATTTATGACTGTTTTAAATTTAAATTTTTATGAAATTGCATTAAAATTCAATGTAAATATAAAATACTATATTATTATATACACATTTTAGACAAACATATTAACTCCGTTCAGAATCGTTATTCGTATACAAAAATATCTATCACTGTATTCAAATTTAACAAATCCATTGTAATTATGACCTATCCTATAAACGAGGTACACTCCCCCCCCAACTGTACAGAAAAGCGAGGCCCATCCGTTTTATACTATGTCGTTGTCGTCGTCGTCCTTCGAATGGATAAATGCCAATCGTCATGATATATGAATTTCAATATTAACAAAGTACAAGTCTACCTCACCACCACACACCATCCTGTATACGCTAGTGCTTATCATATTAAATTATTTATAAAATATTTATAGGGCCGTACGTGCACGACATAATACATAATATATCATAATATATGCAACGAGAGTAACCGAAATGTTAGCATTGTTTTACAAATTTTCGGGTGATTATTCTCACTCGATAAATCACTGATCTATGTCTTTATAACAGTATTTCCCAACCGGTGGTCCGTTGGTCACCCGGTCATATGTGATCCACGGTCCCATTAATTTTTCTTCGATTTCTATTAGAAATTAATAATTTATTTTTACTATTATTAACAATGTTCAAAAAATAATTCATAACCCTTTTTGTACAAAAGTCGAAAAAGGTCCAGAATATTTTCGAGAATCTATTATCGAACCGCAAAATAACACTGACTGCATAGGTATGTTAGATACTGGTATAAACTTTGAGGAATTTTGGTGCAGAAGGCCAAAATTATATATTCAACTCCGGGAAATCGCCTTACGTTATTTACTAGTATTTTCAATTACATATTTGTGTGAAAAAGGATTTTCTAGTCTACTTGTAATAAAAAATAAACAGAAAAATCGATTGGACGTAAGTGCCGACATCATGCGTTTAGCTATGAAGTGAACATTCATCCGAGAACTGAAAAACTGTTAAAAGAAATGTAGTCGCAAAAATCATATTATAACGTAAATTGATAAAAATTAACATGTTTTGATTAATTTTGTATATTCTTGTGGAAAAGTTTCCTAGTTTTCTTAAAATTTTGGTGGTTCACGACCTATAAAATATTATCAAAGTGGTTCGTGGTGGAAAAAAAAGACTAAGAAACGCTGCTTTATAATATAATATGTTATAGTGCGAAGTCACAATAAGTGCATATTGGACATGTATCGACTCATAATTCGGCATTTGAACGATCAATCGTAGCCTGTATAGTGTTGTAATAGTATAGTACATGTATTCAACGCCGTCAACGATTTCTTTGGATGACTAATACACGCAATTACGGTCAAATAAATATAACGATTTAAAGTGACAAACAACCTTAAATAGCTTAAACCAAACACTATGTATATATATATAGCGCACAAATAAAGAACAAATCAAAAAGAAAAAAAAAATGAAAAAAGTTATGAGCTAAATAAAAGAAACTGACAAACACGATAAAGTATGGAAATAAAATAATCCGTTCAGGAAAAATAAAAAATGTAAATAATACTTAGACGCCATCAGCTAACGCCCAACAGTATATTTCATAGGGGCGTGTTATTATATTGGAAAGAGCCTTAAAAATATTGTCACGTAAAATCGTTTTTCGAAATCACGAAAAATAGAGGAATAGAAAAAAGGAGATTGGTACTATATAGACATATAGGATGATGTATAATTTACTACAAGTATAGGCGATTTTTATTTTTCTTCGATGTCCAATTCACTGTTTATACGAAATGTCGTAAGGGATGTATTTATAATATTATGTCAAATATACATTTCAAGTTTTAAATAATTTCTTGGTATTCATTGTTGCTGCCGGTTATTCATAATTAATTAATTCCATAAATAATTAATTTTTCATTTATACGTAAATATATGGCGTTAAAATATAATTATTTTTTGGTTTTTTTCTTTTGTCAAAAAAAGAAAAAAAAGAAACATATATATATTTAAACGAATATGACATCTCCTTGACATTTTACAACAGATCCACACATAGATGATTAACCGCCTCCGTTCTTTTCAATCAACTCCAATTGTTTTTCTAATAAATTAGAAGCCTTTCGAATACTCTGAATTTCAATAACTGGACCAATGTTGCGTGCGTGCGTAGGTTTGCAAATGGATCAACAAAACATTCTGGGTGGTTCGCCATTTTATAAGAATATATACATAAGTACAGAAAAGATCTCCATTCGTTACTCGGCAGTAAATATACAACGATTGTTGAATATTGTTCCTCCCTTAACTTCTCGTTGAATGATAAACAAACATGTGTTTTACCATATTTTTCCATACGATAAAAATAAAATAAATTCCTTCAATCACCCCATCAGGACGAAACGAGTGCATAATATAAGCTCTACTGCAGTCGTTGAGCCAATGTTTCATAATTCTCTGTAGAAACTAGAAATGTCGAAATGTCATTGTTATTGCTTTCATCTTCACTTTGGTTTGAGCCACTATATGCGGCACATTATCTCTGTGACAAAAACGGTATATCTACATTATGTATAACGTAATATACAACTATTTTTCACTAAAATAAGGAATCGTCAATTTTGACAAGACTCGATGAAATCATTTCCATTTCTGGTCGCTTTTCAAACGGATTTCCGTAGCTACGCTGTTAAACCAATACATTTGAATGGTATATAGACATAATACAGTAGTATAGAACATGATATGGTAAGACCACTGAGATTGTCTGGTAAATAATTAAATTTGAACTAAGTTAGAACGAGCATGATCTAGTATATAAAAAACTACGAATTCATACAACTTTGCATGGGTGTGGCCGCATTGTTAAATTTTTCAATGTATAATAAACAATCTAACTCATCACCAAATTAAATATATTTACTTTCCTGTTGTATCATCATCATTGCGTATCATAATTTAATTGGTATTTTGTACACTGTTATACGGCGAAAACACTGCCGAATTGTCCTGGTCGTCATTTATAAAGCGTCGATTGAAAATCTTAATCAAGTTAATAAAAATCTATAACTTTAAGGGCCAGTTTCATCATTTATGAGTAAAAGTGCAGATTAAATAATCCTGAGTTACTGACTAACTCTAGTTACCATTGTTTCAGTTTCACAATAGGTTTTTGGATAGGAGTTAGTTAATCCGAGGTATCTAACCTTATAATTGGATGGTTCATTCGTGGTTCCAACATTGTTTCCTTTATGTTTTCGTAGATAACGCTGATCAGTTATTAGTTATCAGTGATGACAGTAACGTTTTGTTCTTTTGTTTTCAAAATTGAAAATTCGGCACTTTGTTATCGTGAACTTATTTCATTTTTTTCTGACGTGTTCTGTACGACTGTTTTAGCACACTGTTGTTTTTAGTGTGATTTTTTACTATGGAAAAACTTCAGTGATCCACAGAAAGAACTATTTGCAGAGTAAGTGAAAAAATACCAACATATTGTTGAGAACAAAAAAACTGATGCTGTGATGTAGAAAGAAAAGAGCAATTCTGAGCAATTATGCTATTATGGTATTTCAAATAGAAGTGTTGGGGTGTGTGAAATCAGGATTATACATGTTAAACCACGGTAAAATAATGTGTTCGTAATAATCATATATGAATATTACTGGCAAAGTGGCAAATACTGAAAAATACTACAAAAATCTGTTGTACTTAAGCATTTATGGTATATCAAATAAGTATTAATAATTATCTTGTATTAATAATGACAATAGTTACAGTCCGTATTAAAGTTATCACTTTCGGAGTTTAAATGTGGCCTAAATTTAAAATTAATGAATTTTTTTGACTCGTAAAAGCGAAAAGAATACCGAACCAACACCTAGTATATATTATATATATTATATGTATTAAGTATCAGTATATTGAGTATTATAGGTCATTAAATATTATTAAGTGTACTTCTCCTAATTTTAAAGTACACTCACAAAATCGGAATGTATAGATACTATAGATTATAAATTATAATAACTCATAATGAGCGTGAGATATACTTTTCAGTTTATTCAACATATACTATTTATCAGATATAATACTTATAATATATACTATATATATAGATTAAGAAAAAATCAGTCATTTTTGTATGTCGTTAATTGAAGAAATATTAAATAGTTATTGAATACAAATATTATACAATCATTTAACAATCATATTCGGTACAATACAATATAATATGTATGCATTACAATAATTATGGCAATAATAATGTACTCATTTGACATAAAAATCAAATACAAACGTGGTAGTTTAGTTCAGAAATACTTAAGCATCATTTGAGTGATCTTTCAAGATTAGTATTCTTAAATCGGAAAATAATATTGTCGTCTCACTTTATTTTTTTTTCTGTGATTTCCGTGCTTTTATGTAAGGAAAAAACATCTAAGCACAACAATTAATTAAGATGAATATTAATTATTAAAAGAAAACTGAGAAAGGAGATAAAAAGAAAAAAAAGATTAATAAATAACGTCTTGCCCCTTGAAACACTCGTATTTATTAATAAATAATAATCACGATAATTGTGTAGTTTTTGACGTTGGTGATTAGACTTTGAAAAAAATTTAAAAGTAGAATTAAAAAAGTAAATTTAACCGTTGAAATAGAGCAAATGGATGAGTCACCGAAGAGGGATCTTTTTTAAAATACGAAAATATAATAAAATCTTTCAACAAACGATTCAACAGAGCAATCTCTGGGTATCATTAGTGTATAGCAGGCAGGTTAAACTCAAAGTATCAAGAGGGCCAAATATATTGAATATTTTAATACACGGGCCGTACATAACTAATAAATGAAAAAAAAATGTGTATATTTCAATTTTATTATTTACAAACACAACCGGTACAAATAAATTCAAAAAAAAAAAAATATATATATGTATAAATGTATAATTATTTTTTTTTTGTCTAATAATATTTTTAGCCATGTGCCACAAAAAAATAAGCCACGGGCCGCGTGTTTGGCATACCTGGTGTATAAAGTACATTTATTTTACACATTTTCATTTTTTAACCGGTGAACTTTATTAAAACCAATAAATATTTTTTGCTTCGCTAACTATCTTTAATGAGTGCAAAAATAAAAAAGTTTTCATTATTTCTGCAAAACGTTTACACTTTAAAGCTATTATTCTTTATACTAACACACCGAAACAGAAATGCACTTTTACTAATGTCATTATATTATCTTACAAAATAAAACGTTATTATCTTAAAACATAAATTTCTATAAATGATTCATCAACGGTTGGCATACCTGCCATGTATTATATAAATAATAAATAAATTTGATTTCATTTGATTACATCTTTGACGTAAATATTATTTAGTAAATAATTTATGATATAAAAGTTAAAAACTTTGTTTGCCAACAAAAAGTTAAAATTTGAGAAACTCTATAAAAATACTTATTTAAAAGTGTCATAAGTTTTTAATGTTTTATCAATTTTAATATTATCAAGTTTATTTAATTAAAATACTTTTATTATAATTATACGTCACGTTTTAGTTAAATCGTAAATAAAGTTTGTTAAAATAATGAACGTAAATGGAAGTTATTCTTACGTTATTGAATTTGACAATAGCTACCTACAACTGTAGTATATAATACATTATTTATACATCTTTAATAGTGATTTTCTATAATTTTATACGTTGAACTTGTTAGATTACGAAGTTGTCGAAACAAAGTTTTTAGGTTAAATTTAAATTTCAAGTATACATAGTTACAATTTAAATCAAAATAAACGAACAAAAAAAAACTTTAAATAGGTTACTGTATAAATAGTTTTAACCTAATATTTTAACATAAATCTATAATAATATGAAAAATAGAATATTTTGCAGTGTGAATCTATAATACAAAAATTGTACACTAAGACCATTCAAATTTCCTAATTTCTATATACTTTCTATATGATTTCTATACGTAACAGATGACTGTGAACAAAATATAATCAATAACAAATATTATATATTGCTCAATCGAATTTCATGTCTAAGTTATTATTTTCAAACTACAATCCCATACCTAATAAGAGTTTGATTGGGTCAAAATCATCATTAATATATTTAAAAATCAATCAGGTATAGTTGGCATTTAATAAAATGAATCTTTTTCATTCAAAAACGAATCAATCGATACAGCAAGAATGTAAATACTCTCAAACACATTATATTGAAAACATATTAAGCTATATTATTTATTTATTTTTTTTTAAGGCTTCAAATACAAATGTTTATTCGCCTATTGTGATTTATGTGTCTAGTGGTTACATTAATTTACAGATAATTTTATTTTGAACATTGACATTTATATTGTACTATATACTATATTATGTCACGTCATATGACGCCACTAATGGTCGTGCGACGTCGTTGGTCCGTTGTCTTATATATTCATTGTGAGATCAACCGTCTTGATGAAATTAGTTATGGAATTAAGCTATATTGCAATGGTAAAAATACCTATTTATTATATATTATGTTTTAATAAAAATTGAAATAAACATTTGCAACTTTAAGCTTATGACAGTCACTTATGAATCCATCTCGAATATATAAATTATGCGGTTTCGCAATATTTTATCCAACGTTCTCAGCTAAATTATGAGTCCTATGAATAAGTAAAAACATTGAATGTATGTAAAAAATTACACTAACGTACTTGTTGCATGCGCTGAAATATACATAATATAGCTGATGTAAGTTGTAAGATTACAATATAATACAAACAGGTGAAGTCTAAAATGAATGGGTTTGTACGTTTTTGTAGAAAACCAATTTTCGTTTCAAAGTTCCTTGTGATGGTGATCTCTCCAAGCGCGTGGTCGTACGTGGGAAAGGGTATCCGATGGATAGGTATACTATCAGAAAGTGATAAAACGTAACGATCAAGTAGATACTCCAACACTGTATAGCTGCTCCCTCGCATACGTCTGAGGGTAATTGCACCGAAGATTAAAAGTGATTAGCGCGCGATTATTATTAATCCATATATCTAAATGGCGGAATTTATTGATCATTATGACTATACGTACTACGGCTGTAGCAATAGCACTACGCGTGCTGGATGAATAATAATAATTGAATTCCCGCACGCACTTGTCAACTCATTAGCGTAGTCCGCCACAAGAGTGTTGTTATTAAACCGCCTACTCATCTCGAATCGCGGCGTGTCTAATTCGTAGCGTAATAATGTGTAGGTACTTTTAGACCGACGAGGACCTTAATGACATTTCAGAGTTCTCGTCTAACGGCCAAATGTTGTCGCACCGCAATCTCACTCGTTCTTAATGACACAACAGTTTTATTTTGTATAACCAAAGTTTATAAAGCAACATTATTTTCCAATGCTATACATATTATAGTGTTGAGTTAAACACGTTTGGAAGTAATCAAATGTTACTACGGCGGACCAGTAGCTTAGTTATGGGGGGGGGATGATGGGGATAGATCTCCCCAGAACTTTTTTTTTTTAATATTTAATGCATTGACATATAAAATATAATGAATTATAATTACGGATATAATCCACAATGTCCTTATCTTGGCTCTAATTATATCTTTCGCCTATCATGTTATCATACATTCATACAATCATATGCGAAATTAAGATGACCGCGATATTGAATTCAACAATAATCGACAAACGTCAAAACGAGTTTACGAATATTATGGTACATTAAGAATAATATTATATAGTTGCAAATAAATAATATGAGAAGCAAAGAATGTAACGATAATTGATGGGAGAAACATAAACATTAGATTATAAAAATGAATAGAGCAAGTCGACGTGTGGTATACCGCGAATTACGTAAACTTGATTTTATATCACGTGTTAATATAGTTACTACCGTCTTCATTAACGCTGTTCTGGGCGAAAATTTGTTGTTCGTTTAGAAGCATTTTAAAGCTCCATTTTCACAACTAAGGGGTTTAGAAAATTAACCATTATAAAAATCGATCGACCAAATTGCATTCACATTGACTTTAGCGCGCCTTTACAGTTAAGGTTTATTTTGTTTGCCACAACTCAATTTTCTTACAGACAGTTTAAAAGGTAAAAGTTTTTAATTTTCACAGAAAAATTTACCACAATTTAGTTTTTCAAAGTCTTATTTTATATTCATGTTCAAAAATATATAAAACTAGTGAATCGTTGTTCTAGTTTTTTTTTTTTTTGATGGACTACATTTTTCTTAAGCGGTCAAAATAAGTTTTTGTAGTTATTTTATATGTATGCAATACGCATAATAATAATAATACCATACACCTACGTTACTTTATCTCTACCGCTACTTGGGACATTTAAATTCTGAGTATATAGTACCTGCATATTAAAGCTAGGGGGGAGCATAGCTCCCTCTGACTACGATTTAGCCCCCCCCAAAAATATTCCATGTTGATTTTAATATTTGTTTTACTTTAATTTAAAACTGTAATAAATAAATAAAGTTGACTATGAAATGGTTTTTCTATGTCATTCTTGTATTACAGGAAAAAAAATATATATTTGTAATTAATGTACGATAGTGTGGGGGGTGGACCCCATAGGTTATTTTTAGCTTACAGTATTGGTGAGGGCTGTAACCCCCCTAGAATTTTAATCTTAGTTGCGCCTATGCTCATATTACCTACTTACTATTTCCTTTAATTTTCAATCTTATATGAAAATTATTAAAATGTTTACACAGATTACTATGAAATCCTCGGTCTAAGAAATAGTAGCAAAAAATCCTATTGTAATATTATGAATAAACATAATAATATGTACCTACATTGAAAAATAATACGTACTTGTGTTAAAAAAAATCTTTTACAAAATAAATTTACGGTGCCTAAATTACAGTTAAAATGATTAGCATAGGCTTTTTTGAAATTTAATATCACAACACATATTATATAGAACCTTTGTTACCGTACATCCTCGATCTTATATGTGAGCACTGAGAATCCATGTAGCCCTTAAAATTATATAATGCTCAATTATTTGTTTTAAAAATATACTTCAGTTAAAAATACGTTTTTGTTCTACCTAGTTTTTTTCTGCAAAATAATCGAATCAAGTTATTTTTTTTATGAGACTATTTCCAATTCATTTCAACTGATTTTTTAAATACTAGCAAATACAATTTCTTGTATAATACCTCAAGAGGAACTTCACCTATTGTTATATTATTTCAAATATGTTCCAACTATAATGTGGTTTATCGATTTTTGAAAGTAACAATTAGAAATCGTTATCACACCAGTACTCGTATCCAATCAATTTCACCTACTTAAAATGTCAGCAACGTAAATAGTGAATTGTTTATATAGGCTTATGGAACGATATCATTTTTGTAGAACTATTATTATTATTTTTGTTTTTCCATCCAATTTCAGTAATTAGCTGCAGGTAAACGTTTTCTATTTCTTTAAATATAATACATAACGAAATTTTGGTTCAAATGTTTAGTGTTTGGGTTTTCGAATAATTTTATAGAGACACACAAATACACAATATAGGTATAATTTGTAAGTTTGTATACGTACAACCCGCAAAGTCAATACGTAAATATTGTTGAAAAACATAATTAAACATTTAATAACCATCAATTAACTGACATGTAGGAGTATAAAGAATTACCGAAACAAATTCGCATTCATTCATTTATCCTTATATATATATATTTCCATACTGACTATTTTCTTTTTAGGAAAAAAAAATTAGGTATTTCATTTGTGTTCGTTTTTTACCGCCGGAATCGAAATCAAATTATATTATTACGTTGTACATTCAACACACACACACACACACACACACACATACACACGTATTATCAAAACGTATGGAAATTACTTGGCCATTATTCACTAAACGCAGTTGACATTTATACACGAACAAACATCGTGGCGGAGGACGGTAAAAGTACATTGTTTAAAATTGCAATGACGAGTTTCGGAAAATTGACAGGCAATATATATCAACACGAATACGATAAAATACGTTTAAATACTCGATGTCCCGGATGGGTTAAATATTTAACATATAACTAATAAGGGACATTATAATATATTATTACGACGAAGCACGCGTATAGTACCAATATCCGATGGTTGTTTACCACAAATCCAACCACAGTTATTAATCCATATTATACTCTTCCCCGAATAATAGTTATCCAATTAACTTGTACCTACGAATTTCACGAAAACTACATGAAATCGTATGTGTTTTTAATTGTGCGAGTGAAAAATAATATTATTAATTTAGGCATATTACCAACGAATACTCGTAAAAATATCCAAGTTTTTATAATATTATAATCACGTCTATGCATAATGTACCTACAATAATATATATATTATGTTTATCGCGTACACGAGATAGTATATGAATATTAATAATTATGGGCATTATAAAATGTAATACATACTATACTGTACACTTGTATTGCAGTTGGTCCAATACTACCTCATCATTCTTGGCAAACAACATTGATGCTAAAATTATATTAATAAATTCATTGTTTTAGGTAAAATCGAAGGTAGAATCGAACTGCATGTCTAGTAAGTAGCTTAAGAAACGAATCATAATTATATTTTTACTTTTTTACGTATAATACGTGTAATGTACAGTTACATTTGCAGCAAAATGATTGTGGCTCAACATCAACTTTAAAATAATTTTACTGAAACGTGACGAGAAATATGTTTTCGGTGTATAAAAATATTGTAACACTGTCCAAAATATCTGATAGAAAAACTTTTAACTCAATATATAATAATAAAATTAAAGTTGAAAAATTTATATTCTGATACTCATTTAGTAAAAACTTTTCGAAAACAACGTTTAAATTATTTCAAATCAAGCATCATCTTACTAGATAAGCATTTACATTATAAATCAATAATAGTTGCTATTTTCTAACGCATACACATTTTTATTAGATATATGGCAGAGGTATTTAAATAATAATTTGTCATGCAGTCAATTGAGTCAATAATATCTAAATTCTAAATAATATACATATGCCAACTGAACACTGAACACAAACATCGAATAGTATTCGAGTGCACTATCAACTAAAACTTTATGAGGCATCACGAATTTACTACGTCCAAATACATTTTGTATCAATATTTGTAACCGCGTATAAACATACATTTGAAAAGTTGACACATTTCGAATGTCGCGCGTCATACTGATAAATTAACATGCCATCGAAAATATATAATAAATCCTATAATAGTCGAATATTGTCGGAAAACTGAAACCATAATGTTAAAGACCAATAAGGTGTACATGCGATGAATTCTATTTGCATATTTTAAGGGTTGATATTTAAAAGTATACCGCGGACACATTTCGAGTAACACTACAACGATATTTTTATAATTTATTAGATTACAACTTCTAAAATAATTGAATATTTTTAGGATTTGTATATATATCTGTTATTTGTTAGTATGTTATCCTCCGTTATCCGTGTAAAGCAAACATTTTCCATTACATTGCAAGTATAATGCCTGGATAATGTCATTTGTTTTTAAGTTCAAAAAAATAAATACATTTACGATTGTAAAAATAAAAACACCATTTTATTGTTTCAAAAAAATAATTTTACGTAAGATCAAAATTCAATTGAATTCCACCCAAACTTTTAAATCCTTTTGGCCTTTGTGTCGTTAAAACTTTTTAGTAACAAAAATATTTACGAGTCGTAAAATAAATTTTCGTAACGTATTTACGTCCTAAGTACGGGGGAAAAAAACGTAATTATAACGCAAAGATCTTAAAATGTCTGAATTTCAAGGGAAAAATTAATTAAATCCTTATATTTTGTAGGTCCGTAATGATGCCTTTGAAATTAATTTACGTTCACAAAAGAATTCTTAGAATATCAATATCCAGTATTCGATAAAGCCAATAAATTTTATATTCAGACTTTTCGCTTTTTAACAGTCATGCTGACATAAATCCAATGCCAGGGGAAGAGGAAAATATAATATTCAAATTTCAAGGTGTCAAAAATTCAAGATATTGACAGTGATTATTACTATTATAAAGAACGCTGACAAAAACAAAATACTATTCGAGTTATCACAAATCGTCAGCGTATGCAGTGCAATATTATTATTCGATTTGAATACAATTTTATTTTATATGGACAACCGACGTATTAGTTTTAGATTTTTATTTTCTAAAGCGTATATTTTATAGTCATATTATTATTACAGTTTTCAAAACGGAATGATCTGTACTTTTGGTGTTGTAAACATTTGACGGTGTCTCGGAGTTTTTTAATTCACACGTTTAAAAATATCGGAAAAACATTTGACACTGAAAATAGACAGAAAAATTAAATATAAACACAACACCGCCATTAATTATCGTTAAAAGTTTACTGTTGAATAGAATATAGTACTGCAGCCTTATTATACCACACTAGAAGTCGAATTAAAAGTGTGATACAAAAATATCATTGGATATGGATTAACACTACATAGTACGTGTATCACATAATATTAGATTAGTATGTGTGTGTAAAATGAGAAACCAATTATTTAATCAACAGTCGCAGATAATTTTATTCACATAATGAAGATTATGCACATTACACGAAGATGGTTAGTCATTATCGGATATTAATAATATGGAATGGAATTTAACATTCGTTATTATAGAGTATAATCACGTGTTATTAGTTCGCGACCAGACGTCGTGTTTAATGAATGATATAGTTTGTGTTAACTGTTTAGATACATTGCTGTTACATAATTTTCAGAGATTTAAGCGTATTCTTTCTGTAACGCATATTTTCTTATTGTTTATTTTACAAAGCGTATATCTGTGTTTTTAGTTTTTTAGTAATAATAATCATTATATTATAGCGGCGTTCTATTTTAACACAACGGTCTGAAAAATCAACACGTTTGGAGATTTCGAACGGTCAAAGGTTAGTTGTATTCCCATTTTTCTTATATCGTTTTGTGTGTACACAATATAATATATAATGCAGATTAATGATCGTCGTTTGATCACCGATCATAAATCAGCCGAAATGATTTATTCGTATACGGTGCAAAAATGACTGAAATTCAGAAATCTATCTCGATGCTTTATGAAAAATAATTATAATGACCATACCTCAATATTATAAAATACAATATAATATTAATATATATATAATATACGATACAGCCGGTCCGATTCTGCTCCAGTGCTCTCTATGTCTCTATCGAATTAAAAGTAATACTAGGCATATACGCCTACAAAATGCACACGTAAGTGCTGTACTGAAAGCACCATGTGCCACAACTTGGTATAAGATGTCTAAATTATGAATGAGTGACGGCCGGTGGGGTAGTCTTTGTTTATAATATTGATATTAATATGCAAAATAAATTTTTTTCTGCAAGCACTGCAATGGATAAATTGTCCATATTTTTCATCCTCACTGCACTGCATAAAGCCAATGAAAAGGTATAATATGTAAAAACCTGAAAATCCGATTTTTAATTATAAGTAAATAATAATATATATATAGCGCTAATAAGTAATAACTTGACCAAACTGATTTTTTTTTTTTTTTTGTAAAATATCAAATTTGTGCAGTGGTGGCTGGGAGGCTAAGTAGAATATTTTAGATTTGCCCCGATCAACTAAAATTGTCAAACCACCGCTGGTTAATGATAATATTATACATTATTTAGGTATGATAGGAAAAGCGAACTACACTTTTTTTTCTCGGCACATTTATAACGTCATAAATGCAATCACTACAACGAATAACAAAATTTAAAATGAAATATTATGGTCTACGAGAACTATACAGTGCACTTGTACAAGTGCTTGTACTTGCGGTATTAATTATCTAATGGTATCGTGACACTGAATGACGCACAACACGATTTGCTCGCACAGGAATTTGAGTTATATTTATTTGGCGAACAAACCGGAAAGAAATGCGACGCAAAAGCTGCGGGGAAACGTTAGAGAGATAATATTTATTTACGTTGAAACCACCCTCGGGCTGCTGTGGTCACGATAAACGCGTAAACAGGTGCAAGTGTGGAGAGAAGGAGTGTAGGAGCGCAGAGAACCTATATAAACGATGTACGCCACGTTATTAAAAACGAAACGAAAACGTCGAAAATTAAACATAACGAAAATATGTTACACCTAAAATCCGTTTCACACGAATCGCACGTTATGGACATATTATTATCCCTATTAATTACATTATTACATACAATAGTGTGATAAAAGTCGGCAAAAACGTAACAAAAAGAAGTTTCACGAGTGACTTAGATTTTTATTCATTTTTTGTTTTTGTTTTTTTTTTTTTCGCCAATACAAGACAAGACGTGTACTAACGCGGTCGTGGCAAAAGTTATCAAGATACTCAATGCGATTCCATGTTTAAATAGTCAAATCTTCACGATACAGCTTATAAATATACGTTTATAATTGATTATTTTTTTCGTCCATTTCTATAAAAATTAAGTGGTATTATAGTTCGTATAAAATAAGCTGTACCTGGAAGCTCCATAGATAATATATGTATGAGCCATAAATATATGATACATTGAAACTTTAAAGGAAAGTATAATAATATTGAAAACTCAGCTAATAATAGTTTTTAGATTTATTTTAGTCAGGTCGGTGTATTAAATTTAACTAACTATGGTGAATGGTGATTGATTGAGGTGCCCATCGTACATACACAAAATCTGAAATCGATTTTCTATGTAAAAAAGATTTTTGTGTATAACAGTTTATTTTTAACAGCAAACACAGCCCTGCACAACCTGTAGAAACATAAAATAAGTACATATAGATGTTTTAACATTATGATATGTATTTTTGTTTACAAACAGAATTGTTTAGAACCCTTCAGCTGTATCTTACGGTTCACTTATTTTCTTACATTTAGATTCTGAATGAAAAACACTACTTAGGTTTTATAAGAAGTATTTTTTTTCACGATTCGACTGGAAGGATTGCTCGGGTCATCAAATTAAGGAATAATTTCTGGTGCCAATTTTTTTTATTGGTGCAATCAGAAGGTTTTTATGTTTTTCATTTCTCAATCATTTTTCAAATATTTAGGAAAACTGACTGTTACGAGTACAAAAAAAAAAAAAATAAATAAAAAAAATGTCCTATTTTTAACAACATTTTAATTTTTCCAAAGTAACAAAATATTTATTGTTAGAATATAACATTTTTACTGAATACATACTAATATTATCATTCTCTTGAAATTGATATAATTTCCAAAACATTTTCACTTTTTCTGTTATACTTAGATATATATATAGAAATGTTCTTTAACTTTTTTTATAAAATGGCAATAAAAAAATTTTGGTTCGATGAAAAAATGTTGAAAATATATTAAAGTTTTTCATTCAAGTACATTGTTCTTATTTGTGTTTAAAATTTCAAAAATTTTCAATTGTAACTTGTATATTTTTCTACAATCTTTATAATTTTTTTTTTATCTTCTTTTAGTTTTTTTGCGATATACTAATTTTTAATCGAATTATATTTATGTAAAATATGATAGTTGAAAAAAGCTCATAATTCGCTTGAAAATTAAAGCATCGTAAATACCTACCGCAGACAAGCCTGTACATTGTATATATAATTATATATATAATTATATATACAATGTATAGGCTTAAGGTAAAGTATACAGAGTGATCTGTTTATCATGCTCACCCCCATTTTTGGTCGTTAAAATGACAACATTTGAATTTTTTTTTTTTATTCTTCAAATTACCACAAAAACTATGTTGTCCGCTATTTTTTTTTTCTTTACCCCCCTTAGTATGGTCTGTGGCGATACAAACTTTTGTTTTTCAAATGGGAATACCCTTTTTTCACTGCGGTATACCATCGGGATAATTGTTCTGTGAATTTTGATGTACCAAAATCAAAATTTTAACGAGTAGTTTTTGAGTTATTTTAATTTAAGTATTACGGAAATATTCCTATAATACGTAACATTGTAATGTAATTTATCAGCGTTATTTGCTACTAATTTGAGAAACCGACCTTTGAACGGTATTTATCAATATTGATTATTACCTTTATATACATGTAGTGTGGTGCACTAGTACATAGTTATCAAGTCCTGCGTTAATATCTGCATAATGTTGAAGCTATATGTTAAAGCTTAATCAGATAGCTAATTGATTTAATACTTTCATACACATAATTTTAAATTTGAATAACTCCGAAAATACTGGGCCGAAATTTGATAACGTTACACCAAAAATTCCAGAAAAATTAACTGAATATTATTTCGCATGGAAAATATGGGATTCCCATTTGAAAAAACAAAGTTTGTATCACCACAGGACATACCAAGAATTTCATAAAAAAAAAAAAAAAAAAATAGTAGAAAACATAGTTGTTATGGTAACTTAAAAATTTAAAAAAAATCCAAATTATAACATTTTTACGACCAAAAAAAGGGGTGAGCATGATAAACAGATCACCCTATATATAACTGTTCGTGTACCTACGAAATCGGCCAAATCTCAAATCATCTCTGCGATAGCAATTATTATTACAATCAAGTTACGTCGTTTAACTATTTTTATATTATTCACGACTTAAATATTATTCTTAATAGTATTAAAGATATTAGATATATAGAATAGAGTTATCGATGGCTATTGTTAAAATAAAAATTAGAAAGTCGGGCTCATTCATGTAACGTGTGAAATGTCATTCGTTGACTTATATTATTACATTAAAATATGCCTGAACTGTGTATGTTGTGTCTGTGTGTGTGTGGTTATATTAATGATTATTACATTTTCCGTCTTAATAATGCGCGCGAGTGTCCGAAACAAAACACACACATACAAAGTATCGTAATATATTCACACACGCAGCGAGTTGGTACAAACAGGCACGGTCCTGGCCCCTACTCATCGTCACTATGAATGCTAAAGGAAATACTAGTGTATCTATACAAGGTGTTCCACAAGTCCTATATGCCTATATCGTTCAATACTCTAATGACTTATAGTATCTTTACACGGTTTAGTAACAAATGAATATTTTTTAATTCGGAAATTTAAACTGTAATGTAGATTGAAACATTTTAGTCAGATGATGATATTTTTTTCAAAGAGCCATAAATAGTTTGAAAACAAACAAAAATAAATTGAAACTGAGTAAAAGTCGACCAAGTAACATTTTAATTGTTTGATAATCAAAATTACAATATTATAAAATTACCACGAGTCGTACAAAAAATTAATCTATTGATACTTCCAGCTAATTTGTTGTCTGTGCTCATTAGTTATAAAAGTTATAACATATAATAGTTGCCGATCACGACAAAAAAATAAAAATAAAAATTATAAAATAAGTTATTATTTTGAAATATTCTAATAGCCTAATAGTTATTCATAGTGACATATAGTAACTTTTGAGTTTTTAATTAAACCGAGAGCCCAGCTATTATTATCAAGTCTGTTTTTTTAGATTTTATCGTGAAAAATTAATCGTAATCCGCGTATTCGGTATCGGAAAATTTTGGATTTCTGTAACGCAGGTGCCGTGTAACAGTGTTTTCTATCAAACCATTAAATCAGGATAAGGTTTCATCGCGTTCAATATATGACTCGGGAGACATGTTTACCCATTAATCGTTATGAAATTGTTTTTGTTTAACGTTTCGAAAACATAATAATAATAAGGTAGATGATACGTAATAAGTTATTATTGTTATTAGTAGTGACAATAGGACGTTTTATATAATATTACAGTTTTGTTCGTTTCGTCAAACGGGAAAACGTAGAACGATAAAAAAATGTATTTTTTTTTTTAAATCGTATTACATTGCACGACGCTTTGCCTCTCAAGGACGATACTACTCGTGGAACATCACTCGAGTACGCGTATGCCATAATTAATATTTTACATTCGTAATGGTAATTGGTAATATTAACCCATTCACCTACTTAACGTGTTGGGGTTATACAATAATTTTTCGATTGTGCTAGCCATGTGTGTGTGTGTGTGTGTGTGTGTGTGTGTGTGTGTGTGCGCGCGGGCGGTGAGCACATCGAAATATTAAGCAACACACAACGATGGCAAAACTCGCGAGTTTCGGGTCGACTACCAAATGGCGGCGGATTGGGAAACGCGAGAGGGCGACGCGATGCGAAAAAATTATCATAAAAACTGGGGTACGAGGATAACGACAATCGGGGCGGGCAGAAGAGTCGGCGGTGCGCTCGAGACCGCTGCGCGCGCGCCCACCGCATCGTGCGTGACCGTGATAACGACTGATAAGAACGCACATGGGCCGCGCGGCGGCGCTCCGTTCCCATGGTGGTAAGGTCTTACGAATCACAATACTCCATAGACGTACCTCGATGTGACGTCACTGTGCACCGCGGCCGTCGTTGTCATCGCGCTACCTACGGCCGGTCGACCGCCACGATCGAGGCCCTCCGCCTCCCACTTCTCACCATCACTGAAGCCGAGTCGTCCAGTGTGTGTTGTTGTCGTATCTACATCTATTATTTTTGTTATTATTATTAATTTTTTTTTCACGCTCGCCGTAGTGAGTCGTCGTCAACAACTGTGGTAGTTACTCCGTTTCGCATACACACTAACGTGCGCTCGTGCCCACCCGTGTCGTCAGATTCCGTTCCTCGACCGAATTTGCATCGGCTTCGTCGAATTCCCGCCGACAGCAGCTAACCATTGAATAACAAAATGTAAATCGGCGAGACAAACGCGTTTCGTCGCCGAATCGAGTGCGCGCCCTCGGCTATTTCGCCGTCAACCCTGAAGCACCCCCACCTCGCCCTTGTGGTTAGACGTGCACACACACACACATCGTAGATACCTACTCGGCTACTCCTCGGGGTACCATGTCGAATTTCTATAATAAAGTGAGTGCGGCCTATACCAAACCGATGATCAAACGTATGACCCCGGAAGAGATATCCGAAGCTAACGAATGGATTAATGGTGAGAACGGTAATGATTTTAATCAAAATTGGGTAGTACAGTTACTGCACACAACGTGAAATTACCAGATCTCTGCTGCTTGAGTACCTCATATCAGCCGGCCCGATAGCAATGTTTTTTTTTATGACCCAGTGCTGAAAACGCTACATTTCATGTTTTATGTTACAGAAACGCTGAGAGTCAACTTGTATGGAATGCCGCAGTCTGATTCCACTGTATCCCAGAGAGAGAGTTCCAGTTTCTTGCCAGTCACTCAGCCAGCTAGTGTCCCAGCATCACCAATCGGTTCTCCAGTCTCACAGCTCCTATCCACTCCCTCGAACATTACTTTAGATCCCAACTGGCAGGCGATTAAGTCTTCTGTGCGTGAACGTAATGCTGCCATGTTCAATAACGACCTTATGGCTGATATATACTTTATTGTTGGCAGCCCAGGTTAGTATATTACAAATAATTAGAATCCTATTGTTTACAAAATTATCTATGCATATTCAAATATCTATGTTACATGTTGAAAATTTAAAAATAGACAGTTAAATAAATATTAATTTTTAAAAAAATAAACAGTAATTTCTTTTACCTTTAAACTATAATATTCATGTACAAAATAATTCAACTGTCAATATCTGGTAATTTATTAGTTATAAAACATTATGTTATTTAAAAAAATATGTTTAAGTTAATAGTAATACATCAATGCTGATACATATATTATTGTAGTATCCATTGATGAAATTGTTGTTAATTTACTGTTGATCTAACTGGTTATTTTCTGAGAAAATATGTCAATGTAATGAGACTAACAAAATCATTTTGCAAAATCATTATTGTGTCAACTATTTATGCCTTAAGGCCATAACACTTAAATATATATTTTTATTATTTTAGGACACACCCAACGTATTCCATCTCATAAGTACATTTTAGCTACTGGAAGTTCTGTATTTTATGCAATGTTCTATGGAGGCTTAGCAGACACTAAAGAAGAAATTGAAGTACCAGATGTTGAACCAACAGCATTCCTTACATTATTAAAGTTTGTTTGACTTGTTGTTTTCTACAGTGTTCCATACTAAAATAGTTTTTTCAATTGTTTGTTTAGATATTTGTATTGTGATGAAATTCAATTGGAAGCCGACACAGTGTTGGCCACACTATATGTGGCTAAAAAGTATATTGTGCCACATTTAGCTAGAGCTTGTGTCAATTACCTGGAGACTAGTTTGACTGCAAAAAATGCATGTTTGCTCCTCAGCCAGTCAAGACTATTTGAGGAGCCAGAACTCATGCAAAGGTGTTGGGAAGTGATTGATGCACAGGTAATATCGCAAAATATCTCTATAAATCATTTGTCAATTTATTATTTTTATTTTTCATCTTAGGCCGAGATTGCATTACATTCAGATGGATTTGTTGATATTGATGCTGACACATTACAGAGTGTATTAGGACGTGAAACAATTAATTGTAAAGAAACTATATTATGGGAAGCAGCCATGAACTGGGCATCAGCTGAATGTAGTAGGCGTGAAATTGAATCAACCCCATCTAATAAACGACAAGTATTAGATTCCGCGTTGTATTTACTCAGATTACCAGCAATGTCTTTAGAAGAATTTGCAAACGGGCCTGCTCAAATGGGTATGCTGACATTAGAAGAAACTGTTGATTTATTTCTCCACTATACAGCATCTAACAAGCCTCGCTTGACTTATCCAACTAAACCACGTATAGGACTAAAACCTCAGACATGCCATCGATTTCAATCTTGTGCTTATCGCAGCAACCAGTGGAGGTATCGAGGTCGCTGTGATAGCATTCAGTTTAGTGTAGATCGCCGTGTATTTATTGTTGGTTTTGGTTTGTACGGTTCATCAACTGGGGCAGCAGATTACAATGTTAAAATTGAACTTAAACGTTTAGGTCGTATTATGGCTGAAAACAACACAAAATTCTTTTCAGATGGTTCAAGTAACACTTTTCATGTATATTTTGCACATCCTGTTCAAGTTGACCCTGAATTATTTTATACTGCGTCAGCTATATTAGATGGTGCAGAGTTAAGTTATTTCGGTCAAGAAGGACTTAGTGAAATAAATGCAGGTTGTGTTACATTTCAATTCCAATGTTCATCTGAAAGTACTAATGGTACTGGCGTTCAAGGAGGACAGATTCCAGAACTTATATTTTATGGTCCAGCTAATGAGGATTATTAATACTTGAAACTTTTTCCAATCCGAATTAAAACCAAATAATAACATCTAAATTCAATTTAGAATGTGTGAAAACAATTTTTGCTCTTTAATGGTATTTTGAATCTCTATTATGCACAAACACTAAATCACATGATATACTCTAATATTAAATCATAAGTTTTAAATTATACAGTTTTGCCAATTAATAACAGGTTTTATAGTTTTCTGTTATTTTTTTCTTTGTTAGTAGATATACTAATTGATATTATTTATTTGTTTTGAATTATAAGAAATTATCATTTTAATTTTTTATTGTTATTATGAAATAGCCTCATAAGTATTTTCTCAATTGATTACTTGTTTTAATTTATTTCAAGTTTGAAATTTCTCACAACATTGAACAAATGTATTATTTTAAGTACAATATTTTTCATTCTTCTATTGTTTTGTGTAAAGTGATGGAAACAATTTGTTGAACACAAGTATGATGAAGCGAACTAAGATATTTTTACCAATAATTTCTTTTATAAATTATAATTTACCAACAATAATGATATTATATCGCCTTAATTTGCGTTATTTCAAATAAATCTTAAATATGCTCAATAGTGCATATAATAGTAAAACTAGATACTTGCTACATAATATGTATTATGTATTTTTTTTCATAACGATTTAATTTTTATTAAATCACTAAGTTTGTAATTGATTATACATTTAGATTTACCTATTTTCTTTATACATGACTTTGGGAGTAAATTCTACATAGTAATTTAGAAATATATTTTAATATTTTATTACTTAAAATTTAATGCTAGGTTACCATTAACTATGGACTGTATTTTGAGCTTTAGCAATGTTATAAAAATAGTTTTACGATTGTTTAATTTTAAAATCTAAGTGTCTAATGTGTATATGATATTTTGTTATTCTTATCACTACTTTTTTTTTATGCTGCATTTTAAAATAAATTGTATATTTTACTCATTTTGTTCTAGTGTTTTTCACAGAAACCTATTTTTTTTAATAAAACAATTCTATTTTTTTTTTTTACCATCATAACGACAAATAATTGGTTTTTGTGAAAATAAAATTTGTAGCCATTTCTAGTTACTTATAGAATACATATTTTATTTGGTAGACTGTGATAGGGGATTATTTTTATTTATGTATTTCATATTTTTAAATAAAACATTTTTTGTAAACATAATATGTTTGTAATTGACTTTTGATTTTAGTTTTGTTTTAATTTTTCAGTTTCAGCAAATCATAATTTTGACAAACTAGATATTTAAAAATCAAATTATAATGACATGTAACATTTCATGTACAATGTTAGTGCACTGTATGGTTTCAATAATTAGCTTTTTAAAATTATCAGTCCTAATGACTTAATTGATGAATAAAATGTTAACTAAAAATAAAGGACTGATCCGAGATTTCAAGACCACACATCAAGTGTAGCCCTCTTCATTTAGTAATGATATTCGTTCCACTATTATCACCAGTTCCCAAGAATACTGGTCTCCTAGGAATATTCTCTGAGTAATATGACTAATATTAGCAGAAATGCACTGCTTACCACTAACACAAGTGATTGATCCTTGGTTTTCATACTCTGATTACTCGAACCTTATTTATATATTTCTGTTGCAATCGATATTTCTTAATGTTTTTGTAGTTTTACACATTTTTAAAACTACTAATTGTTTGATTGTAATGGATCTATACAAAACCTGTTTGGTGTTGTAATAAATGAAATTCTTCTGCCAATTCTACTAAAATATATTCCTCAAAAATCTTAATGAACGATTATAAAAACAGTAAAAAATAATAATAAGGTGAAATATTATGTTAAATTCCACTTAAAACATTTTGAGTGCTCTGTCTTTGGCCTTTTCCTTTTATTTATCCAAGGTCAAATAGAGTCATGCACTCTTATAAGTTATTCCGTTGTGCATACCAAGATATCAACAACAAAATTCTTTACCAGTTCACCATTGGTATTACCTATCTTCTAAGAATTACAGAAAAACATTTAAAAATGTACGACTAGTGTGTAGTGTACACGAAATCACAAAAAAACAAAGGATTATGTGAAATTGGACGACGAGTATTCAGTGTTTGTACAAGAGTATTGGTACTGACATAACTAGTGTTGTAAAGAATACTTTAAAACAGTATTTAAGATACTGCAGAAATACTCAAACTACAAAGTATTTAAAATACCACTCAAATACCTTAAACTGTAAAGTGTTTTAAATACTACTCAAATGTCTCAAATAGGTACATTAAAAAAGTATTTGAAATACATTTCAGATACTTTTTATTTTTTTGTTAGTTTATAATGAACTTAACATAGTGTATACTGTATAATATTTAAATATATTAGACCACTAATACATAGGCAGTCATTATACTGCTTATAAAAATGATGGTAATCCATGGTTTATAACAAAATGAATGGGACATGTTTGTTCTACCTTCTACATAATATATTAATATCAATAGATTTTTTCTATACAACTGATATTACAAAGAAATGATAATAATATGAAAATAAATATCTATTTTTAGAGTAAAAGCCTTGTTTGTTCCACAAACCTTTGGCCATAGTTTCCTAAGTACTGATCAAAACTATGATAAATTGGAGTGAATAATTACTGAATATTGTTAGAAGTACTCAATATATTAAGTTAGTATTCATACCAAAAAAAGTACCTATTTAAAATACCATCGAAATTACTTAAAGCTGAAAGTAGTTAAAAAAGTATTTGAGTACTTCCTGCTCAAATACTTTACAACACTGGACATAACATACTATTTTATACATCTATAATTATAGTACATACATACAATATTAAATTAAACTTGATGTATCAACTGCCAACTGGGCCATATACATTGAATATTTTTCTATGCGGAAGCACAAAAAAAAATAAGTGTTAGGTATTTCATAGATATCTTAATTCATCATTAACACCAACAGGTATAATATTTAAGTTGCTTGTAGTTTACTAATATCGGTTAATGTTGTAAGTACAACATAAGGATGTTAATAAATAAATTAGGTACACTTTTACATTATAATTAAATCATTTCAATGTAAAAATACTGTAAGTAAGTAGTTTAAATTGATAATGTTCATCGGGAAGCTTTCGTTTTTAACTACCTACTTACTTACCACTAGATTTTTCACGCGATAAAATCGTACAACTTCATCTTCTGTAATAACTAATAAGCATTAACGATTTTACGGTTTAAGGAGTCATTTCTTTTTGGGACCCATGTAGTCATGTCATATCGGATCAATAAGTCCCAACGCCCCTAACATAATAACAATAATGGCCGTCCACTCAAGTATGTATAATGCTCTGCCTAGTTTCGAAACTGATCATGTTATTTTGATTCGACCCGACCAAAATCATATTCATCGTTCTTGCGTTTGACATATTTATAATTCAGGCACAGTGTTTTGACACTGCAGTGCTTAATCAGTGCGAATTCGATGACGACTTGTGACGAAGAACGTCGTAAAGGGTTTCGATGTTCTATGCGAGTGTTATAACGAGAGTGTGGCAACTGGCGGGATGGACCTTTTAGGCTTTGGCCAAAGATTTGTCCCCTTCGAGGGTTGACCAATTCGAAATGACAACGGTGTTTATAATTATAATATTTGAAGTACCGCACGTTAATCCGGGTGACATTTGTGTTGTTCTTTGATAATACCATTTAATTTTATGCTGGATCAGTGCAATACAATTTTACATCCATATACAATATTATATAATATAATGTGATAATTCTATAATAATATTTTCAGAACCTTTCTTAAAAGTTATTTTAGTCTAAATTTAGATTTAAGTAGTTTATTTCATTCCTAGGAAGTGTGGCATTATGTTATTTTTTACATACCTAATTAAAATATCAATAATAACGAATCATTGGCTTAAAAAGTCATAATCGTTCCAAGTTTACGATAGGTACTGAATGAACTTTTATTTATTAAATACTTAATTAGTTTGTAAAATATAGCATTATTAAATTATGCATATCATTACAATATAAATTATCGCAATCGTTATTTTTTACTATTGATATAATTACTAAGTTAGCAAGTTGGTTAGTAAGTTAGTTATATCCACGCATATAATATAGGTACCTAAGTTACCCTAATACCATAAAGTCGGACTTTTTAAACCTATTTTATTGGGAAACGTTTCTACGGGTAATATACGATTGCGAACGGACCTTTTCGGGTAACACGATTGCGAACGTTATTACCTGCCTGTAATTATGCGGTGTTGCCAGATTTGGTGTCAATAACATATTTTTAAATAATAATTTTAAAAATAATCAGATATAGTAATATAAGGGTTTTCTGCTATTACGCTGGGCAACAAGATAGATAGGTACGATGTAGAATAATATCTATAATATAATATTATCTTTATTAATTTTATGGAAAACCAGCTCGATTCTTATAGTCCGATAGTCGTGCAGTATTATTTGTGATCCATTCGTATCGTGATCGTTTCGTTTCGTTCTCTTCAAAATGGAAATTCAAATAATTATGTCCGAAAAAGGCAAAGAGTTAGTTCTCTAAAATAATTTTAAATACTGTTTTGTTAGAAAACGTAAAGATGGGTATTTTAAATGGGTCTGTACCAACACTACCAACAAAAATTGCACTGCAAATATTATAACAACTGCAGATAAGAAGTCTCTACATCAGTCAACTGGTGAGCATAAACATTTAGTTAATAGTCAACAAAAAATTGAACGACAAATCTTGAGAGAGAATTGTAAGAGAAAAGCCGACGACAATATTTCTACCAGGCCATTAAAAATTATACGAAATGAATCAATTAAAAATAATCCGACTGACATAAGATATAGCGATATACAATCTGTGCGTAAAGCGATGTACGATAAGCGACGTAAAATGTATCCTGTTTTTCCCGCATCATTAAACGAAGCAATTTCTCAACTAAAACTGGTAGAAAATAATTTTTGTTTATTTAACGGAAATCAATTTGTTTTTGTTCCGGAAAATGACGAATTTGTTTGCATAACTACAAAAGAAAATTTAAAATTTATGACAACACAAAATGAGTTTTTTGGAGATGGTACATTTGATTTCGCACCAAAATTTTTTTTACAACTTTATACCATACATTCTTACACAAATGGTTTTTATGTGCCTATTGTATATTTTTTTCTTGCAAATAAAACAAAAGAAACTTATTTGAATATGTGGAAATATGTTTTGGAACTATGTCAACAATTGCTTACTTCAACTTTCGATGTTCAAAAATTGCATTTGGATTTTGAATCTGGAGCTCATGAAGCTGCAAAAGAAATATTTCCGAACGTGATGATTGTAACATGCCGTTTTCATTTAGGCCAAGCTTGGTGAAGAAAGGTAATATTTCAAATCTAATCTTATTATTTATAAATTAATACTCTTTAAGACTTTGAAGCATTTTTTTTAATAAAATAAAATAAAATATCTACAAATTAATGGAGATTCAAATTTGAGAAATGCATACATAGATAATAACAATGAATTAGATCAATGGCTAAAATTATTTTTTGGCCTACCGTTCTTACCCAGTGACGAAATTGAAGATGCTTTTTTAGCATTAATAGCCGAATGCCCCGGCTTAGAAGAAGGTTATGTATTTACAAACTATTTAGTATCGACATATATTGCACCTGATTCATTATTTCCACCATATCTTTGGGCACAAAAACCCTCAGTAAGTTGAAACAGTATATTTAAACTGAGTAATTATCGCTTGTATTGCGTATGTTTTTTTTATATTATTTAAACCGCGCAAATACCGCATAAATGACGTCGCTCATGACCTACTTTCGCTATCACTCGAATTAAATACGCGCACGCCTCATCGGTAATCAGTTGGTTTTTATTTATAATATTATATTATATTAATTAATTATATTATTATATATATTAATAATAGATGGTTTTGATAAAAATTAAAAATCAGAGTATACGCTTAGAACATCCTTTGGTTAATTCTGGTAATTTTTTACTAGGTCTTAAGGCTTTAACATTTACTGGTTTAAAGTATAATTTAATCAGAATTAAAACCGATTGCGTAATAACAATTGGCGGCGTAATAGGTAATGTGGAACAAGGAAAATACACAATTGAACAATTAAACAAAAAAATTAATCCTGTTGTGATAAGTCTTTCCGAGAACAATGTAGTTGCAATAACATGTGATACTTACTATCATTTAGATGAGCATTTCTGCAAATATTTGAATATAGAGTATAAAAAATTAGATTATTCAAAACTTGTTAAAAAACCGTTAAAACAAGAACCCTGTTTAAATATCGAAAAAGATTGTTCTTTTGATGTGAAGTGGAAAGATCGCATAGAAATGTATACATTGAACAAAAATTATTATACAGTCAAACAATTCGAGAAATATATTAACACTCGAGATATTTTTGGTGTTCATACAAATACTACAGAAATAGTTCTGGAAAATAATATTCTTAAAATGACCACATTAGCCAAGTTCAGTTTTGATAAGGATTTGTCAAAATATTTAGGGCTTGAGTACGATAGTAACAATGACCCATTTATACCGATAAAAAGTAGTGAAGCAATTTTAGAAGTAAAATCTCCAAACATAAAACTCGCAAGCGTTTTCAATAATGTTAAGGGTACAATGAAAACAGAGAAAAGGTTATATTCCCTGCTTAAAAATGATTACACGATTGAAAAATTAAATGCGATTTTTCCTAAAACAGTGCAATTAAATATTACAGATCATAAGATATTAGTCAAATCTGACCAATATTTTAAACTCGATAAAACATTGTGTGATTCTTTAGGTGTTGAATATATTACAGAATTTATAGCAAAAGGATTCTCTCCAATTATAGTAGAAAATGAGGTGCTGGAAGTTCATTGTGATATAGTAGAAAAATCGTTCTCCTCTGTCAATGATACTCACCATGTAGAGGAAGAGCTTTTATTCGTATTTTTATTTGATCCGAATAATTTATTCGTAAAACCAGAGAAAATATTAAATGTTCCTGTAAGCCCAAAAATAATTAAAACTATAAACATCAGTATTTTCGACCAAAAAGGAAACGAATTTCTTCAACTCGATGATCCAATTTTTTATCCCAATTTATTAGACAAGCAACCTCAAGAGAAAAATAATTAACGCAAATTTTTCAAATTTTAAAAGAATTTGAAAAAAAAAAAATATCCTATAATAAATGGAAAACTACAAAGCACTTTTAAATTCAAACAAATACTTCACCTCATTAAGAGACTTGGAACTCGGAAAAAAATATGCGGTAACACGTTTTGAAATTGTTGCGATAAAGTATGGGCCAAAATTACTAGTAATTTTAGATAACAATTTAAGAGTAATTTTACCAGACCACTTTGCTAAAAAATTAACAGTAAATGATGTTGAAGAAATGAACTCAAATCCAATGAAGCTCACCTTAATTTATAAAGGCCTGGAAAAATTGAGTAATGGTTATTCAAAACATTTAGTCATTTTTGAGTAAAACATTCCCTGCTTATATACTCTTTTAAATAACCCAAGGTTATTTAAAAAACTCTATAATAAATATGAAAAAATATATTTTCAAGCTTTATCCTTTTGAAACCGAAACCCCAAATAAAGGCGATTCTTTACTTCCTGATCCTATCCGATGTTTAATTGTTGGAGGTTCTGGTTCTGGTAAGACCACGTTGTTAAGGAATATTATCACAGAGTATTGGGTTGACTACCAACATCTATATGTGTTCTCAAAAAATCTTGAACAACCGGTGTATACAATTTTGCAAAAAATATTTGTAAATTTGAAAATACTTAGTATATTGACACAATTAAATTAACAAATAAGCAAATTCCATCACTCCATTCAGAATCTAAAATATATATATTATAATTTATTTGGGTAAAATATATTTCATAAATTAATACTATACAACTATAATATAATGTAATGATGTGCATCATCCAATAATGTAACATTTCGTAAAGTAATATAAATAATATCTCTTTCATCACGCGCACAGAGAATACTATCCTAACAATAAAAACCCCGGATAACGATGTACCGTTGCCTCTTTCAGTCGGTCAACCCTTGAAGGCCACCGCCTCGGTCCAAGACACGTTACCGTTATATATTATATATATAGGACACGTATGTAGATGACGACTGGACAGTCACACAGCGTCCCACACAACACAGTCTCACATTGTCCCACAGAGGACCAACAAATCTGAGATCGACTGCATGCGCAATGATTATCAAAAACTCTTGGTAGCAAGTCGCCAGTGTAGACACACGGACTTAGCAGCCTATTAACATTTTATTATAATATAAATAATTTTCTCACATATTATATATCAAGTATTTCTCTGTGCGAGTGTGGAAGTGCTATCATATTCATACATCTAAATCAGTGTCTGTGTCAATTATTAATATACACCCCAACTCCAAGACTATTACAGTTGACTGTTGAGCGGCCAATCACTTGTGAATCGAGATCGACGCCGATCAAGGTAAGTGATTTTATATACGTAAACAATAACGCTACACAGTCACCCTGTTTGGCTCTCGAACTCATTTATCCCCAAAGTGATAACTCTAAATACAAGTGTTGGTAACCCCTACCGTCCTTCTTATTTTTGAGTTATTACAATAATAAATTATAGTCAACGTTAGACTTTTTTTTTTTGTCAAGTTATACAGCTTTATAGTTTAACCTGATGCAAAATTTAATATTAGATTTCAATGAGCGATACAACGTTCACGAAAATTTGTCAGAAAAAACTAAAAGATTGCAATTGCCGATTAATATATGCTTCTATATAAAATTGAAGTGTATGATTTTCGAGTCATATTAATCTTATTGAGAAAAATATTTTTCAACCTATTTATTATTTATGTTGGTACTTAAATCGTTACAAGAAATTACAAATATACAAGAAAAAAATGGCGAGACTCCCGGACCGGATGAGATTCCATGATCGGGTGAGAATGTAGGACATAGGGGTGGGTGTATGATATTGCTGTATTGTAAACTGGAAACAAATATACAAATGTCTATTGTAATCAAAATGAATCTGATTGATAGTGGTCGGGCGGATACGTCTATCTCTATGTATACATATTGTTAAAGAAGAATGAAATAATAGAACTGTAAGGAAAAAAATATTAAAAACACATCATGGTAAAATTAATTTATAATTTATTGGGCAGATGTTCTATGCCTGCATGACGCACAAACACGATATTTTACGAAAAGGTTGGGTAGGATTAAATTTGGTATACTATATAGTACGTAGATAAAATCCTAAATCTATAGAGGAATAAACACCCTCACACCGGGGAGTCGGGTGAGGACAAAATTCTATGGCACTATCAAGAGTAAAATATATTCTTGGGTTTTAGTCTTTAGAAGAATTTCGGTATAATAATATGAATCCCTTCGTACGACGTTGGGGCACAAATAGTTTTGGCGACAGTATTGAGCTATTGTAAATTTATGACCGTCATTAATATTGCTGTACACTAATAAGTACCGGACACTATTAGATCTTACATACCTGGAAAATGTGATCTACCTACAAGACGACATATATAGTTGTGGTAACTGTTAGTTGGAATAGCATTGTGTCTGCTTAGCTATTTCTTGTTAATTTCAATAATAAAATGTAAAGTAATTAGTGCCATATGCCTATATTATATCTGTACTAATAATATTATAAAGAGGAAAGATTTGATTGTTTGTATTTAATAGGCTCCGAAACTACTGAACCGATTTAAATGAAATTTGGTACATAGATAGTTTAGACATTGAGAAAAAGCATAGGCTACTTTTTAATACTAAAAAAGGGCTGTAAGGGGTTGTAAGGAGCTGAAATAGAGGATGGTATATATTATAATGCCGTACATGCATATATTATAAATATTAAATAGTGTCACCTAGGAATGATACTGCCAACGAAATAAACAATCTGATTTTACAAAAAGTTCCTGTGGACAATATGTTTCATCATTTATAGTATAGAGCAGTGGTCTTCAACCGTTAAGTCTTTTTTTTAAAATAAAAATTAAAAATTACGTATGAATTCTATTACACATTTTCAATTGATAATTATTATTAAATATTCTACCAACTAAAATGTAATTTTAGATTCTGAACGGAGTGATGGAATCTATTGGTTTTACAATGATGTGTGTTTTATTTATTTTTTATTTTTGTGTCTGTCATCACGTTTTGAGGCAGTAAAATGCTTCGATTTTCTTAAACAGCAACTTTTCTGAAAGGAAAGGGAATGTAGATGGTACTTGGGCAAGTCAAAATTCCAAATTATTCAGAACTTTTTAAAAGCGTTAAATAAAACGATAAAAAATTACGAAAAAATGGGAAATTTTATGCAAATTCACGTTTTGACAAAATACATTTTTTTTAAAATGCTCTAACTCAAAAACTAAAAATCGTAAACACTTGAAATTTTCATCAAATCTTTATATTGACTTTTTCTATACATTGTTAAGTTTTCAAAAAATTTTAAATTTTTTTGACTAATTTATAGACAATTTAAATTTTCGATTTTTGTAAGTTTTTTTTTTTGAAATATCTATAAAATTTATTTGGCTGTCCGAAAACTCTTGAAAATTTAATACAATGTTTATTGTAAGTTATAATTATCGTAACTAAAAAATGTCGGAGATCGTTTTATTCAAATTTTTTTTATAAGCCAATAAATTTCAAATTTGTATAAAATATGTTAAAATCGCGATGATTTGCAAGTTATTTTGTAGTTGAAAATTCATAAAATTTTTTCTATTTATACTTAAGGTTCAAAATTTTAACACTAAGTTGTCCATAAGCTAATCTTCAAAAATATATAAAAAATTTCTACTGGACTTAAAGAAAAAAATTTTATGACTGTTTGAAATTTGCATACTATTGCATTATATTTCATTTTAAATATAAAATACTATATTGTTATATACACATTTTAGACAAACATATTAACTCCGTTCAGAATCGTTATTCGTATACAATGATATCTGTTATTGCATTCAAATTTAACAAATCCATTGTAATAGTGATCTATCCTATAAACGAGGTGCACTCCATCCCCACTGTACAGCAAAGCGAGGCCCACCCGTTCTTTTTTATTTATTCAGTTGTAATAGTACTACTACAAAGCATTAGGAATTAGAAACATTTTGTTTTCTTTGTTTTTCTACAAAGCTTACGTGGGTCGCGAAAAACTGGACTAAAAATTTGGGTTGCCAGTCCAAAAAGTTTGAAGATCATTAGTAATGAGTATACAGCATACAGATGACCGATGCATTTTGAGCACCGTGACCGGGGATGGGGGTGCTAGTTGCTCGTCGCCGTCCGACCTTGGACTGAGTTGACTGCCGTCTCCGTGCGGGTGATCCAATAACGGTTTCATTTCTCTTCGCCCGTCGTACACCGGGATATATTCTCTATATATATTCTCCGGGATTATACTCTATAGTTCGTTACCGGATACCGTTATCGTTACTCGCACAGCTCCACACGCATTTACCGGTACTCGAGTACAACTGTCGACGGACGTAATATTGTTTTGTCGCGATTTGGACGGGATAAACAAACGCTAAACGGTATACTATTATTCTATTATTATTCTATTATTAAGTCAACAGTGTCTCTGTGGTTTGCCCATCGGCGGTTTATCATCACGCGCAGACGGGAGAGAGGACGCTTTTGAAATTATTCCGGACGAGCAAATTCGACCTGGTAAGCGTTGCTAATATCAAAGATTATATGAATATAATCTGTGCTATTGTGTACAATTTATTTTACCCGATTAAAACTCTTGCACGTTTAGATGATTTATAGTGGCTCGTATAGTCGGTCGCACCAAGGCCAAGGTGCCAAGGTATATATTAAGTTAAACTAATTGTAACTAAAAAATATCGGAGATCGTTTCACTCAAAATTTTTTAATAAGCTCATAAAGCTCAAATTTGTATAAAATGTGTCAAAACCACGAAAATTTGCAAGTTATTTTGTAGATAAAAATTCATAAATTTTTTTCTGTTTATACTTAAGACTAGACACTAGTTGGTTCATAAGCTAATCTTCAAAAATATATAAAAAAATTTCTACCGGACCCAAAGGAAAAAATTTTATGACCATTTGAAATTTAAATTTTTACGAAATTGCATAAAATAGCAATTTATGGTCAAACGGTTTTAAATATTTGTGATAATTCAAGAAGTATAAGTCGCAGAAACTTGAAATTTTCACCAGTTGTTAAGATAGGCATTTCCTTTATGTCATATTTTTTTCAAAATATTATATTGATTTTTAAGCCACTTATAGGCATTTACGAAATTTGAATTTTTTACATTTTTTTTTTTATAATCAGTGATAAAAATAAATTAACTTTTACAAAATACTTGAAAATGTAATAGAATATTCCGCACAAGTAGTTTTTATTATCATTCAAAAATTATCAAAATCCATAGGCACAATTTTTTTTTATAAACGTTTGAACAGCGAATATTGACATAAAATTACATGTAAAATATATTATAATATATAAAATTCTAGACTGAAAATGATATCGGTTTTTGAAATTTGCTCTAACTCAAAAACGAAAAACCGTAACAACTTGAAATTTTCACCAAATCTTTATATTGTATTCTCTATTCATGGTTAAGTTTTCAAAGTATTTTGACTTATTTATAGACAATTTAAATTTTCGATTTTTGTAAGTTTTTTTTTTCAAAATATCTATAAAATTTTTTTGGCAGTCCGAAACTCTTCAAAATGTATTAAAGGATTAATTATAAGCTATACTAATTGTAAATATAAAATATCGGAGATCGTTTCACTCAAATTTTTTTTATAAGCCCATAAAGTTCAAATTTGTATAAAATATGTTAAAATCGCGATAATTTGCAAGTTATTTTGTAGTTGAGAACTCATAAATTTTTTCTGTTTATACTTAAGATTCAAAATTTTAACACTAGGTTGTCCATAAGCTTACTTTCAAAAATATATAAAAAAATTTCTACCGGACCAAAAGGAAAAAATTTTATTACTGTTTTAAATTTAAATTTTTACGAAATTGCATTATAATTCAATTTAAATATAAAATACTGTATTATTATATACACATTTTAGACAAACATATTAATTCCGTTCAGAATTGTTATTCGTATACAATGATATCTATCATTGTATTCAAATTTAACGAATCCATTGTAATAATGACCTATCCTATAAACGAGGTACACTCCACCCCCAACTGTACAGCAAAGCGAGGCCCACCTGTTCTTTTTCATATTTTTTTTATCGTTTTTTTCGATTTTTTAAAAAAGTATTGAAAAAGTTGTATTTTTGACTTGCCCAAGTACCATCTACATTCACTTTCCTTTCAGAAAAGTTGCTGTTTAAGAATATCGAAGCATTTTTACTACCAAAAATCGTGTCCTTAGACACAAAAAAAAAATAATAAAAAAAAATTAATTAATATTTAAAAAAAAGTACACATCATTGTAAAACCAATAGATTCCATCACTCCGTTCAGAATCTAAAAACCTTCCTATATTATTTTAATCTATGGCTAAACAAAATAACCATTATTATCAATATTTCAGTACTAAGTTTTAAATATGTTATACTTCTAAAAAATAATACTATCTTCTGACAAAAATGTGCAAAATTTTAAAATGCAATCAATTTCGGCGCTCCCCTGAGGATGGCGCCCTATGCGACCGTCTGAGTCGCATTACGTTCACACCAATTCTGGGTCGCACCTAATCTTTCATTATAATATTGTGCGCGCTGGACGGAGCTATGGGATATAAATGATGGGTAATCTTGGAGCGTATGTAGCAATATTGGGCTCAATGTCACCACGTGCGCGTTTATTAAATTTCTTTAAATCGCCGCTACAGTCGGTTCGTGTCCCATGCCAACTATAACGTATTCACGCTATGTCCTTAGCTGATGCATGATATGCGATTACGAAAACAAAAAACAAAAACAAACATACGTACACAGTGGCGTCGAATCAGCTTCGAAAAGGTCTGGTCAACAGCCAAATAAACTCACATACCACCTTCCAACCCCGTAAAGTGTTGTTAATATCAAATTAACACACCCCCCTCCCTTTTATGGTATGGTCATGATCTGACTTTAACCCCTTGCTCTTAACGTACAAAAAAATATCAAGTTGTACTAATACTGCCGCCGCATGCGGGAAATCCATGATATCGCACCGCACTAGTTATTTTTAAAATCAATGTAGTAGTACAGATTATAATCATATAATCTGTAGTATAATAGTAGTTTGTTTTTCGTCGCATGCGATTTGCGGTGCGTGCATGCCCCCGCAAGGACTGTAATATTGATGGCCGGGGGGGGCTACAATTATTTTTGTTAATCTATTTCATACCCCCTTAGCATCATAATAGGTTATCTTATTATAAGCTAATAAGAGTACAATCATTGGGTTGTGATTATTAAACTTATAAATAATATGTTAATTAACAACGAACAAGTTATTTATCCATAACTTATATTCTAAAAATAAATAATCACATTTTCTGTCATTAATTAACATCTATATTATCATAAGGTAATTAATTTTGTTATTTCTTATATTTTTCATCATTTAACAAGTAAGCTTGCATCAAATTCGCTTCAGCAGTAATGCACAGTGTACAGAATAAGTTTCTGAATTATATACTGACACACTGATACGGCTTTACCTACCAATGCAAAATGGGCCTACTAGTGTATTAGTATCTTACATCACTCTGTATTTGTATATATTATATAGGTATAGTTGATGCAGCTTATAATATAAAACTCACATTGACAACATAACATTGTGACTAGTGAGCCTTGTACACTGAATGTAACACATAAATATTATAGTCATATGCGAAGTGTAGAAAAATACAATTCAAACTAATTAATGAGTTCATTTTTTTTTTTTGTCAAATTTTACCGATTTTAGATTCCAATAACTTATTATTGCTGTAGTTTGTTTTTATAACTTCCAACTATTTCACCAATTTACTATTCGTACTTAAATAGGTAGTATATTAAAATAACGACTGCAAAAATAACGTTAATTGTGGTAAATTTAAAATGCAATAGGGATTGTTGAACTTATAATAATATATAAGGCATGAATTGAAACGACTATTTAGATATTTTCGGACTGTCCTGGGCAATTTTATAAGAGGCTGAATTTTATGTTGATGAGTTTTTTAAGCGGATCTACTGGTATGTGAAAAAAATTGTTTTTACTAAAAGTTTTGTATTACCAAATATTTTTAATGAGAAAATTTTCATTAAACTAATATTAAACTAATATTTTTAAAATATGGTAACAATTCCTGGGAGAGGGGAGTCAAGCTCCCCTATTCCCCCAGATATCCGTCAATGCATGTATATACGAATCAAGATCTAAAAATTTCAATAAAGTGACTATTGGAATTTTTTTCATTTTATTGAAATTTTGTTGAATATACTCATTATAACATTATATTTAATTAAGGGAGACATACACGTTCAGTTAAAACTGTGCGATTCGACTGAACTGTTTTATTCATATGATAAATCGTTCTATGGTTAAGCATACATACCTTTGTTTAAGACTGACCGATTTGACTGTGCTATCGGAATAATTCGCTACGAAATAAAGATACTTTCAAGTTGACTTTTAATACAACATAAAAATAATCTGTGAAATGTGATTGAAAATCATGCGTTATAATATTATAACTTATTATATCTATTCTTCAGTTATTCCGTCAATTTTGATTGTTATTCGTTCGTGTTTTGTTATTGTTTTGTAAAATGCCGAAAATTAATCCTACTCTATGAACTATTTCTATTGTTATAAAAAATTACGTTTAGACTGTTATTATAAAATGTAAAATTTATATGTATATATATATATATATGTTTTTTTTTTCGGTAGAATTTAAATATTATTTTAAAAAAAGATGAAATTGTGAAATGATTATAAAAAATTAATAATAAATTAATTACAGTAAATTTAAAACATTCATAAGGAAATTACGCAACCAATCTTACTTGTTTTTACTACTATAATATCTGTGACCTAGAGATTAGTATTTAGTATTGTTTAGAATTTCAGATGCAGGGTCAGATTTATAAGGAGAGGGGTACAACACCTCCTACTTACAGCACTCCGTTAATTTTAGTTGATAAATTTTTCATTTTGACATAACTGTAGTCACTAGTCATGTCGGCAATCATGATAGTTTTATAATTAAGTTTTATGATTATTGTATAAATTTGAATGCCATTTGAACTTTGAAAATAACTATTTAATTTTACTTTCATATAAATATGATTACTGGGAGTTAGATAATGATGATGTATTTATTTCATTAGTTTTTATTCGGTTTAGTGAACTTATCCTGAAACGATGGAAAACAACTACCGACTAACAACTTATGAGGTTTTGTCAGCTATTGATGATGTAGTTATATGATATTTTATTTTAAGTGCTATCGTATGAAAACTCTCGAAATATTATTCCATAATTTTGGGTTATTGAATAGAAAATAATGTGAAATAGTGTAAAATAATACGTTGTAACAACAAAAATAACTCAACCGTTAAGATGGACTGATGGTAATAAAATAAATGTTCAGAAACGCCGAATCTGCAGTAATCTTATTATAGAATCACGCATGTTCCATGATCGTATTGAGCTTATAAAATATACTGATAAAATATTAAAACGTAATAAATATAAAAAAAAATATAAAAATTATACATAACTACGTGCCACCTACATCGAAAAATCGAATTGTTTTAACTTTAAACTGCAGACATTGCATAAACTTCAGTGTCTCGTTCTGTGTATGTTTCATATATTATAAGCAGTAGCCAGTATTCTATGTATGTTATTATATACTTTTAATTGTGTACCAGCAAAATTATAAATACTTGTTAATTATTAGGTATTACTTACTGATAGAACACTGAGCTATCCAATTTATTGTAATGTAAGAAAACTATTTTCACAACACTGACAATGCATATAATTAAACCAGGGCCGAATCAAGCTTGACCATAGCGGCATAGCCCTAAACATAAATACATATAGAGAGCTCATTGTATAGCAATAAGGTCATATTGAAAAAAAAAAAATTGTGACTATGTATTAATATAAATAATCTTAGATAGGTAAATATTAATTATTTTATTAGTTTCAAATTTTCATTAAATCTAAACACATCAAAACATCTGATGATGTTAAAATTATAAAATATTTTTTTCCTGCTTCTTTGTGAGCTAAAGTTATTGATCATTACATCAAAATTGATGGTATTTATTGATTATTTTCAATCGTTATTCTTTATAATACTAAAACAATCTTTACTTCGTTTTTTGGTACAATTTGCGACTGCAGTACTCAATAACATTCTTAAGATTATCATGAGATTTGGAAAATCACCATCCAGCTATTTGCTTTTAACGGGATTGCTGAATTTTTAAACAATATGAATATGTTGTCTTCTATTTTCATGAATATAGATACTCGTTTACCAACATATTTAAAAATCATTACACATAATTTGGAAAATCTTTTACATTAGATACCTATACAGCTGTTTTTAATCGTTTGTATGGAATTGACTTTATGTAATATTGGATTATAACAATACATATTTAAGCTGGAACTTTTTAACTTTTAAGATTACTAAGTTCCGAGATTTAATTATGAGTATACAGATATATGAGCATCGCACCTATTTAGAATTGAATTCTATAAAATAATCATTAATCAAATTTGCTCAGTATGTGCTAAATTTTTCCCTCATAAAGATGCACAAAGATATTATACGAAAAATTCAAAATGTCAAGTGGTCAGCAATCTTAAAAAAAAACTTGTACATGCCGAAATGACCCTACTTCGCATAGCGAAACCAAAAAATGCTAAAATGTGTGTTTTTTGTAAAACATTTTATCTATCATTAGAGTCTGACTCCACCAACCCAGGAAAGCAAATTGTCACAATATATGCATAATAAATGTTACCTACTAATTACTGTACCAATATATCTACGAGTAAATGTATGAATAGATGACAGTTGTATTTGCAATTTATATTACACAAACTCCCTTACAACACATCCCTCCTTATTATTTTATGAAATAATAAGTAGGGTACTTTGTGTTAGGTATTAGACTTAGAGTTACTTTGTAGATTTATGCTATAATTTAATGAATATTATTATGTATGTTTACAGCTACCAGGAAAATGAGAGTCGTCAAAATAAAAAATCTAAAAAAATCTCACGAAAATAATAATACGTAAGTAAAATGAACGTTCACCAAATTAAAATTATAGATGACCAATAAATTGTGATCTAGTGTATACATTTAGAAGACAAAAGGAAATCATTATTTTTGGTTAAAATATTTAATAACATTTTTAGAGTTCACTTTTATTTCATATATATAAATAAAAAAATAAACCTATAGGTGGAACCTCAATAACTCGAATTTCTATAAGTCGAAATATTTTTAGTCGAATTTTGGCTTATAACTCAAGTTTATATAATAATATATATATTATATGTATGTATTATACGTATGTACAATGTACATATGTATTTATATATATATCACGTACATATCTTGATAACTCGAAGATCAAATAACCAACTGTATTATTATTTATTATAAATAACGATAATCATAATCGAAAACCGATTAATATTATTAATCTTTACCTAATGCTTAAAACTTAAAAGGTACAGTTATAAATTCAACGATATAATACGATATAATGTCAATATCGCCGATAAGTTACGTCTAACTACTAGGTACATTTATTGTATTTATTATTGGTAAAATTATACGTCGATTGAACTACGAAATGTATACGTTGATATTTAATAAAATGCTGTCACAGCAAAACAGCAAATGTTCAGTTTATCTTTTAATTTGTGAAGTCAAGATGGAAAAACGTTGTTTAAAGTCTCTAACTGTCGGTGATAAAATAAAAATTATTGACGAAGGCAAAAAAGGAGTGAAACACAAAAAAAATATCACGAGTGAATTCGGTATTCTTGCTAGTATTTTATCGACTACCTATATTGAAGGATAAAGACAAAATTATAAAATTAAGTATTTATGTTTATGAAAAAATATTTTCGATAACTCGAATTTTTTTTGCTGATTCGAGTTATCGAGGTTTTCCGTAAGTCGAATTTTCGATAACTCGAATTTTTTTGGCACCCTACCGATTCGAGTTATCGAGTTTCCACTGTATATTTATCTAGCGATACGGTAGTATCGGAATTTTCAATAAAATAAAAAAAGAGTTTCATCACAGCCGTATAGATTACAGAAAGCAGAACATTTCCGTTCAAACCTTGTACATGTTTTGGTTTTTTTTCGTAAAGCCGGCGAGGTCTAATGAAAGAATTCGGTGGCGTACACAGGGGGAATCAAGAGATCATAACTCCCTCCTTCCGAATTTTTCTCTGAGGTCTATTATAGTATTTACATTTTTTATCGATTTGAAATCGATTTGGTCTTTAATTTACTGTTTAAATAATAAGCTATAATAGTACATATAATCTATAATACACTACTTGATAATATTATATCGATTAAAATGTTATCTCTGCATTTATTAAAATTTCAAATTAAGTTAAAAGGTCTTCTAAGACTATTGTACATTACTACTTTTTATAATATTTTTTATTGCCTATAACCATGATAACAAGTCCTTTATATTGTCAATGTTATTACTAGTTTTTATCATTTATATCAGAAATTTAAACAAAACTGCTTTAAACTATAGGTTATAAAAAAGTGTAGAATTGAAGCTTAAAAGCAATGATATAATATCTTATAAAAACAACGATAAAAAGTTTAATAATGTGTAAAAATTGAGGAATAGTGACTAATCCGAATTTACTATTAATTATTTATTTATATTTATTTATTTTACAAATTATCTCAACCGAAATTATTTCAAAATTAGTATACGTAGCCGAAAAATTCAGCCAATAATTTATCTAGTTAATCAATAGTGTGCGGGATTTAATAAATAATGCAGACCCCGTTTAAATAAATATATTTGTTTCCAGTCATAAAAACAATGACTTAGTTATTTATTTTATTTAGAAGACAATTTCACGTCTAGTTTCTTAATTCGTATAACTTTGTGTCTCACATGCTACGATTTTACTGAACTGTAGGGCTTTAAATATCTATATTGTTTCTTTTGTAAAGAGCATTAATGTAGCCTGTTGAAACGATTAATTTCAATTGAATTAAAAAAGTATTCATTTAATAACTAATATTGCTTTTTTGTCATCAGATTTTTAGTAAAAGGAAGAATCAAGCCACAACCCAAGATATACCACAATGCAAATAATAGTGGAAAACATCTTCGTGCCGTACTTTTTGACAAAACATCTAAAATCAACTTAGTAGCATATGACGACAACTGTGATAAATTTTTTCATCAATTACAAGTAAAAAACAAGTTTAAATATTCGCCTTTCAAATTGAATCGGATGGTTGAAATTACTAAATTATTGACGGTCTAAAAAAAATTACATTATTTTGTACAATATACAAATATAATGGGTATCTGAATCTAAAGGACTCAACATAAGTATTTTGTACAGAAATTGTTTTATTATTTCTATTGAAATTGGAAACATAAAAACATATTAAATGAAGTTATAAAGTTACCGTGGTATAATAAAACACTATGCTAAAAATTGAAATTAACAACATTGATATTGTATTAAAATTATTTATTCTATCTTGAAAACATATATCATAATGTAGAGGAGTGGTGATTTATAACTATGTACGATAAGCTTGGTGTAATGAGTGTTTTAAATTTAAATTTTAGACTGACTGTGTTATATGCCTCGAGGGTGTGACTTTAAAGAAAAATGAATCACCTTTTGAAACACCTGATCACAGATATTCAATTACTTTTAAATCAAATTCAGTTATTAAAATCATAAATGATGACGAATTAAGCACAGCTGAATTAAGTCATTTTCCAAAAGATAATTTTACCAAAGGAAATGATCTTCTAAAACTGATACCACGGATGACTGTTGGTGAGTAAATTTTTATTTATTATAAAATAACAAATGTTGAATACAATTACAAAATGTAGTTAATGATAGAAGGATTGCTTAGGAAAAATTTTAATTTATTCCTGGAGACAAATGTCAAGGAGATCAAGAAAACTGATTGTCTCCCCATAAATTCAGCCCTAGGTAGAACTTATACTTATGTATAAGTGTATTACAATTTTTTGAATCCTAATTTGCGAAAAAATATTTTAATATTATATTTTATTGGTATAAATATAGTCTTGATTTACGGATACTAAAATGAACTTATAATTAGTAGGTTTTCATAAATGTTTATTTTTTTAGCCCAATTATCGTTTCTTGATAGTCCAATACCTAGGTATTATCACCCAGATGTTGTATAGTAAAGGAGATTTTTTTATTCAACCTGTAACATTATATAGTTTAAAAATGTATGACAAATTTATATGTGATCATATATATTATAAGTGTAGAAAATGATGTAGTAGTTTGATAAAATAAAATACTCGTGAATTTGTTTTATTTAGACGTAGTGGGTCAAATATTTGAGGATGGCAGATGTAAAAAAATTGTAGTCGATTTCCAGGAAGTAAGATAATAATATATGAATTAGTTGTTTGAATAATTATAACTGAATTTTTGTACTTTTTTTTTTTTTTTTTAGTTCACTGTTTTTTTTTCGGAACCCATCGACGACATCCAAAATGGTACTGCATTGTGCATTTATAATGCCACATTTAAACGCAATACCAGAAGAGATATTTTAGCTGTAGGAAAGTATAGTTTCTTTAGAGTAATTTCAAATGAAGAATATCTACTGCTCTCAACTACTGCAGGAGGTTTGTCAGAAAACGGTCAACAATTTTTACCAAATCATTCAGTAGTGGCTGCAGGTATAGTGAAACAATTATTTTAATAAGTTCAATTGTCAATAAATATCAATTACTTTGGGAACAACCTTGTATGTTAACTACTTAATAAGAAGGGAATACTGTCTGAAATTGTTAGTTTTAGAATGACAAAACGTTTAAGTTAAAATGACAAATGAAATTACCCAAAAAAATACCAGAATTCTAAATTTATTCCAATTACAATAATTGTTATTTTATGTTAACTTAAGTAATTTGAATTTTAAATCAATTTTATATTTTTTAAACACACACACTAGCTAGAGTCTTCTGATTGCAAGGGCTTCTTACCAAGTTCCAGTGATTACAGTACTAACTTAAATAATGGGAAATTAATAGTTAAATCAATTGTTATGTGTAGAAATATCTAATTTTCTGATAGTTTTAAATTTAAATATTTCATTAGTAGAAATTTAATGTATTCAATTATTTAGTTTAGAAAATACCAAAATTCTTGTGTATAAACAATAATAACAGTAATAAGTAATAACTAATAACTTTTGAATTATGCATAATATGTAACTGATGAGTGTACTGGCATAGGTAGGAATAGTAATTTATCCAATTAAAAACTTTAACAAAATATAATATTTCAATATGGACAATGATTAAATAGAACAATATATAGCTCTATTAATATCTTGTATATTAACTTAAAAGTAAGAACATCAAAATTTATAATCAGGTACCCGGGAATGATAATAATATTTGTGCAAAAATGTGAGTAGTATTTATATCATTGTTACAATTTCAGATTCTCCAGGTACACTGTTAGCACAAGGGTCTTCAACTTCAAGATCTTCTCAGTTGAATATCGGTAAGAACAAAACAAAAAATAAGCATTGCATAATCAGTTTTATCTGATTATAAATATTTAATAATAACAAACATTGCTTGATTTTAAACACATATTATATTTAGTAATTTCATTAATCGAATTCTGATTTTAGGTTCTCCAAATGCACAGATTATCCAAATTCCTCAGACTGAAAGTGCTTCTTTCCCAAGTTCAAGTAATTAAATAACTATTTTAAATAATAGGCAGATAATAGTTAGATCAAATTGTGTATGTAAAAAAATTTTGCAATTTAATTATATAAGAACGTAAATAATACCTACCTACCGAACCTATCTATTATCATTGTTATAATTTTAGAAACATGTACATGTCTTTAATTTGGAAAATTAATGATAATAAATAACAATTATATTCTTTAAATGCCATTTTAAAATGTAGGCACTGTAAGGATGGTATATTTAATACTCATTACTCGTGTAATAAGGTGTCAAAAAATATCAATTACTTTGCTTAACAGTTATGTATGCTAAACTTTGACTACCTAATAACAGTAGTTACTTGAACATCTGAAATTATTAATTTTAGTAAATATTAATTAATTATATCTTAAATTCTTAAGATCGCTAGGACTCTTTTACAGAACTAGGTAACTTAAATAATAGGAATTGTATAGTTAGATCAATTGTTATGTGTTGAAATATCGAGTGTTCTGAACACATTGAAATTAAATATTTTAAAATAAAAAAAAAAATGATATTTTTTAATTATTTAGTGCAGATAATATTGAATTTCTCACAACCTTTGAATTGTTTATGACTTATGAATAAGAGTATACTGATATAGGAAGTTATTTATCCATTTAAACGCTTTGGTAAATGTATTAATTTCATTTTCGTCTACAATGATTAATAATAAAATATGATATTTTATACATCTATAATGTATACTCATATTTTTGTTTTGTATTAATTTATTAATCTGATCATCAACATTTATAAGCCGTTTCGTTATTAATTTGTTAATGAAAAATGTATTCTATATCTGTGTTATAATTTTAGATTCTCCATATAAGAAGTTAGCCCAAGAGCCTTCAACCTCAAAATCTTCTGAATTGAATAATAGTAAGAACAAAACAAAATAATTAAATAGGCATTGTCTAATCAGTTTGTTCTGATCATAAATATATATTAAATATTTAACACTAAATATTTATTAAAAACTTTAAAATAGATTGATTGTAAAGACATTAATTTAGTAACTTGATTAATTTAATTTTGATTATAGGTTCTCCAACTACACGGGTTAGCCAAAATCCTCAAAGTGCAATTGCTCCTGTACCAAGTTCAAGTAATTTCAAAACTAAAATAAATAATGGAAAATTAATAATTACATAAATTGTTATGTATATAATGAATTACAATTGAACTATATGAATTGTTGTTTAAAAAATGTAAACAGTACTGATTGTTAATTTTAGAAATATAATATCTTTCATTTCAAAAAAATGTAGGGATAATAAATAATAAATATACACAAACACACACATATATATATATATATAGATATATGTAAACATGTAAATATATATTATATGAGTTGTGTGTAATGACTTATGATTATACTTATATGGCTTTTGAAGTCAACTTTTGATAATATTAAAAAATGTAATATTTAATTAATAATATATATATATATATATATATATATATATAATTTATAGACACATTAATACCCAGTATTAACTTTAAAATAAGAATGTCAACATTTATAATTGGGTTTATTTTTAAACATGTAGGTTTGCCTTTAAATTTGCAAAACTATTTAAATATTATTTATCCATGTCAAATATATAGTTTATTACAATTACAGGTTCACCAAATAAGCTGTCAGCCCAAAAGCCTTCTACTTCTCAATTGAATAAAAGTAAGAACAGAATGAAATTATAAAGTAGCCACGGAATAAGCAATTTAATATTAGGGTTTTGTAATATTTAGTTTTCTGAGCTTAAATTCTTAAGTATTTATTAATAACATTAACATTCCATGGTTTTAAATACACAAAGGTATATAGTAGTTTTCCAAACATAGATTTTTGCTAAGACAAGAGGCATTTAATTTTCGATTTTTATTAATATATTTTACTAAAAATTGAACTTTTTTCTAGAATTTTCCATTACATTGTATTAGAATCAAGCTTCAAATGTAAATCTAGTCTTGCAATTGTTTTTAAATCTATCACTAAAAACTTTAATCTTTGAAAAATCTAAATCGTTTAAGTTATGGAACAGAATAATCACTTTTTATTAGAGTCATTTAATTGTATTAACCTTATTACATATTTTATTAACAGGACATATGCAGAATTTTGATGATGATGAAACTGTTCCAAAAGTGTTTAAAAAAACTGATGTAGAAGTTCCGCTGATGTCTGATGAAAATTTTATAAGAAATGTGTACGGTAGACTAGCTGTATGTTCTGAAGTCGACAAACAAAGAATTCAACTGAAAGTTTTGAATCTTATTGAAGATGAGATAAAAGAAATCACACAATATGATGATTTCACTCAAGATAATTAATTAAATATTACTAGCACCTTAAGATCTTCTTTTTTGAAAAAAACATTGTTTTTTTGAATTATTTTTTTTATTAATGTTTTTATACAGTATTACTTCAATTATTTTTTCCATCAACTATATTATAGTTCTCATATTTTTAGTGTTGACATCTAGAACAATAAAAACTACGATTTAGCTTTAATTTTATAAATATTTATTATCAGTTTATAACTCATATTATCTGTATATCGAGAGTACAAGTGCTCTTTTTGAAAATATATCCAGATTATTTCCTCAAATATAAATGAAGACAAAAATGGCCTTTAAACGTAATCGTAATGTTCGATAAATAGAATACTATTTATACATTATAATTATTAGCAATTACTGTACTTGAGAAAAAATTGTAATTCCTTTGAAAAGAATAATTCTTTCATATCCAAAAGTTTGGTAGGTATTTGTGAAATGATCTAGTCTGGAATTGATTGTCTATAACAGCGGTTCTTAACCTCCGGTCTGCGGCCATATGGGGGAGGGGTCTGCGATACTCTTGTTGGGTATCCACGGAAGTAGTCTTAATGCTTTCCAGTATTGAGCCCATTCAAAAACGTGTGTCTCAATAACAACACCAACAATTACATTAAGTAAATAAAAATTAAATTTTAAAAATATTAAAAATAGAATACTTTATTTTACACTTGTATGAAAAATTAAGTGTAATAAAAAAAATTATAAATGTGATATTTGGACAAAAAATTGTGAAAGGGGTCCTCGAGGTCTAAAAATCTTTATCAGGAGTCTGTCATCTACAAAAGGTTAAGAACCGCTGGTCTATAGCGTTTATTAATGAGTTTTAAAGTGTTCTACATAATATTAGTGTTTTGTTACATGTTTTATAAATAGTCATTATACATAATATTACATTTACATTTTGTGTGTATGTTGTATTTGTTATGGCATTAGTGCATTACTCATTAATTACATTAAATAAATCAATAAATGGGAGTGACATAATTTTTAAAACTAAAACTGTATAAATTAAACAAACTCATTATAGTTTTCTCTTCATTTAACCCAGTGGTTCCCAAACTTTTTACTTTGTGGTACCTACCCATAGGCGGAGATTTGGTGAAATTACTGGGGGGCTGAGTATTATATTTTTCATTGCACCTATATAGGAACTAATGTACTAAAGTCGCTTGCAATTATTTATTTCAACAAGACAATTTATAAAGTTTGACATACTAAACAATTTAACCATAACGCAGTACAAAAACAATAATGTTTAGCCTTACCTTGAACAAGTTAAATGAAATATATTAGAACAATAAATTGTTAAAATGTAATATTATATACAACGTACGATCCGACGTTCGGGGAAAAACAAATTACTGAATTATTAAAAACAAGATAAGAAATTATTGGATTGGATATAATAATTAATATTCACTAAAAACTGATTTCAAATAGCTATTTATTATAGAAATTAGAAACATAATGGAAAGATTTTAAGCTGCCGAATATGATACAAAATATTGTTGTATGAGCACAAATACGTTTTATAATAATAGTTAATTAAGTTATAACATCAATCACTTATATGGGCGATACGGTATATTTATAAATCGCAATATTTATTATTGAAACTGTAAATACATATTATTATCTCCATTGAATAATATTATACTAATAAGTGTTTATAACAACATGTGTTGGCTTGCGTGCATGATCCAAGGGTCCTAGCTACAAAATCTCGATTGACTTGATGGAATAGAAACTTAGATCAATTTATAAAATGTTTATTCATATTATTATGAAAACAATAAACATAATATTTAAAAACAAAGAATAATATGCAAAATTAAATAATTATTCTTATGCTTGAATCATATATACATTATAAATATGTAAATTATACATATATAATATATATTGTACTATCATAGTAAAGTTACATCTTAGAAATAATAAACAATTAATACATTTTATAAACTCCTAGTTTAAATAAGGATATAATTTTTTATTTTAAATAATGCAAGAGTCTTGCAGCAAGACCAAGACCAAGACTGTCATAGTCTTGGTCTTAGTCTTTGTTTGCTCATCACTAAACCAATTTAATATTAGAAGTTAAAACACTTAAAACAAAGAAGTCAAGTATATAATTATTTCAAATTCGATTATAATAATTATGGTATATTTAGTCACATTAAAATTGTTATGGCCAGGGGGGCTAAGACCTGTACTTTAAACTTCTAGGGGGGATTAGTCCCCTCTAGCCCCCCCCCCCGATTTCCGCATATACTGGTACCCTTTTTTGGACCAATCTCAACCACGGTGCCCCACATGAGTACCACAATAAGAACTTGCAATGTACGTAATTAATGAACACTAATATGCACTCTAGTTTTATTTTCATGTGGGTCGCGGTGCCCCTCTAATAGGCTCGTGGTGCCCTTAGGGAACCGCGGTGCGCAGTTTGGGAACCGCTGATTTAACCTATTCAATATTATATTAACTCTTTAAATTTTAAAATTATTTATAAAATTGTGCAAGCAAGTTTCGGTTCACTGCACAATCATACAGTTTAAAATCTTAAAGATTATTTCCTAGTACGATCTTGATTGCGCCTTGACATAAGTACTTTAATGGCTCTTTGTATACTTAAAGTAACTATATTTTGGTTATATCCAAAGCTAGCAGAAGGTTTTGTGCGGTCCAGGGCAGATTTTTTTCTTAGACCCCAGACATTTTTTTTTCGTGAGGCAAAATTAATTTTTCTTGGAATTTCCTATAATATACTTACTTTATACTTACTTGTATTACATTATTTTTTTATTTTATATGACTTACCTACCTAAAAATATTTTTTAATATGTACACAATTAAACAAAATATTTAATGGTGCTCTTCAATATATTATGTTATGTAATTCTGATATCATATTCAAATGTATTATGTAATTAGTTTTGTACTACAATATTTCTCACTAAATCCAGAACTCACTGACCCACCCACCTCTTAAATTTATCGGGCAATTGCCCTTCAAAATCATGGTCAACACGCCACTGGTTTATAATACATATTTTCGGTATCTATATCTTATATATAAAATTCTCGTGTCACAATGTTAGTTTTACCATATTCCTCCGAAACGGTTTGACTGATTTTTATGAAATTTTATATGCTTATTCAGTAGGTCTGAGAATCAGCTACCTACTATTTAAGTTTGTATGCTGTGCGATAAGTGGTTCTGGAGTTATGGTCTTTTAAGTGCACGTTATTAGTAGGTACCATAGTATTGTAGCACCCACGATATTCAACAATTATTGTTTTGCCATGGAGATATATATATATATATATAAAAGTGTCGTGTTAGTTCAACTATTAATAACTCAAAAACGGCTGAACTGATTTGGCTGAAATTGCCGTGAAACGTGACATACAACGTGATGTCGATATGTGATAACGGTCGTGCAATCGCTAATTTATAATATTATACTCGCGGTTGCCAATTTTCCATGAACGACATTGTTTTATTTATACATAAATGGTGTAACTACTAACTAACCCGACTTAGTATTATTTTAATTTTTAAATATCCATTTTCCATGTCATTTTTGACATTTAAAAATGTCGCCAATATAAGGTGCTCCACTGAAGAGTACAATCCATGCACCAAAATACTATTGATTTTTAATTTATATTTATTATTCTAAAAAAATATAATCTAAAATCTGCTCATTTATTGACTCTTAGGCGGAACAAAGTTCGACGGGTCAGCTATATCTTATAAGTATGAAAAATAAAATTCCCGAACCGGAATAGGTATATTATATTATAATATATTATGTTGTACTTAAATTGAAATATTATGTCAAAATTCCCTGTTCAAACGCTTAAAAAAAAATTGTACGTATGAATTTGAATAATTTTGAAATGACAGTAACAACAACTTCTGTGAAATCTTCTATTACATTTTCAAGTATTTTGTACCAGCCACATTTTCATTATCAACAATATTATATATAAAAAAAAAAAAAATGTTTTGTTTGTTCATTTTAATTGTTGAGCTACAATAGTCGAAACCCTAATAAAATAAAAATTAATTAGTAAAATTTGATAGGTATACGTTTAAATTTAATAATTATTTGAACATTACATTTTCAAAACTTAAGGAGTTTATAATATTTTATTATATAATATTAATTAAATTAAACAATAATTTGTAAATGTACATGAGATAAACAAAAAAATAAATAAAAAATAAAATATGATATTATAATATTTAAAAAAATATAAATATAAATAAGCAATAGGAAAAATAAAATAAATGCTTAGTCTTGAGTATTATGAAAAGTGTATATTACGACCGGTTTTGAATTAAAAATTCATCATTAGGTAAAACACATCTTTTTTTTTTTTTTTTTTTTAACAAGAAATAAACAATCTGTACCCTTAGGCACAATAAGAATATGTGCTATAATATTTTGTACATGAAAAACGTGAGGGAAGAAGCCATACAGTGAAGGCACTACATAATTGTTTATTTATATTTATTTTTTCAACTTATTTGGATTATTCGTTAAGTAAGTCTCGACACCAATTTCTTTTTAGTCGTCGTGTGGGGTTGCCTGGAATCGTGCGAGAAGGTAAATTGAATATAAGGGGATTAGGATGATGTGGAAGTCTGTTATGATATCTTTTGTAATATGTTATTGCTTCAGCGTGAACTGTTTTTATGTTTAGATCTGTGTGCAAAGAGTAGTTTGAGACATATGGTGGGGCATTAGTGATTAATCTTAAAATTTTATTTTGAACGGTTTGAATTTTATTCACATTAGTTACTTTTGCATTGCCCCATAGTTGTAGGCCATAGGTCCACATG
>JAIPRK010001174.1:10050-33227 GCA_025469195.1 Chaitophorus viminalis
GTGAAACCTATGTCGATTAATGATCTACCAGCTACTATTATCGTTTCAACATGTGACTTACCATTAATGAGGTACATATATTTACCCATATCAATCTTAATAAATGTAGTGTAGAAAAATGTTTATTTATGTGATGAAATAAAGACGTGGTGTATTAGCACTCTTTGAGTGTTTTTACATAGATATTTGCTAGAAACTATAAGGGCTGTTGATGATGAGATGTGGAAAATACTGAAAAAGTGATAGGTACTTGATAAAAGAAAATATATATTATAAACCAATACAACTTAAAGAGGAGTGATAGATTTCTCTTCACCCAAACAAACAAACTATACAGTATACACAAAGGATTATAATCAGACAAAATGCTTATAAAACAAATGATTGTAAAAGTACAATAGGTAACTAGGTAATTCTCCATTGTATAATCAAGGTAATATTAAGGAATTATTAAAGCATTATAATAGTATCTTTTTACAGTTACAAATGCAGGTATGTGTAGGCCGCACATTGAACCGGCACCTCAGTTTGTGGAAAAACACGTTGTAAGTACCGATCGTTACAATAAAAATCTTACTTTTTCACAATTTCGTCGTTTGCGTCGTTGACGTCTAATCCTACGCTCATGAGCCATTTCTTTAAATTAACCGCGTCCTTGTCCATATGGAAAAAATAGTTTTCTTCTAAAATAACTTCGAAGCAACAAAGAGTGAAAGAGATACAATCAACGTGAGCGTCATAAAATTAAAAAACACCAAATACGAAACAGTAACCACCATCAGATGACGACTCAAGAAGTGGAACCAACATCAAAATCTTATTTCATTGTTATTGATGTTTCGCTTATCAATAATAACCGTCAATTGGCGCGATTTTTTTGTATGCCATCAACTATATTATATTGTGTTATATGAATACAAAATGATACCATAACGTCCATACACTGATAACATGTTTTAAAATTGGAATTAATTTTTTTTCTTAGTAAATAAATTAAAATAAAGCTATCCGAATACGTGTTTGAACCGAGTTGACAAGTTTATGTAAGTGCTATTTCTCCGCAGACTAGTAAATGCTCGTCGCTTCAGAAAATGTCAATTCCGAAGACCATTAAAACCAAGGCTACTATTACAAATAAACCCGATGGTAAATCCTCTAGATTTTGTTAATTTTCATTTTTGTTCTGGTCTATAAAATAAACATTCAATCCAAATGGCCGTAGGAAGTGTTCCAAGTAATTCACATATAAATCAGTATTGCACATTTTGCTGACCAATATGTGATTTCCTTTGATCGCTTAAATATCTTTATTTAATACCTTATTAGATTTAATCAATGAGAATGATAGCTAAGAATTTAGGTGGATGAAGCTCATTTATGCATGTCCATAAATCAAACTCACAATACTATTTAAATACAAAGTAATGTGTTGGGTATTTTCATTTCTAAACCTAAATCGCGTAGTACACAATACATTATGTACATGGAGTAATTTGGAGCTCTAATTAATTATATATGAAAAGCATACTAACAATTTTTGAAACAAATTTTACCTGTGTATTTAAGTTTTATCATTGGATTCTTTGTATAACAACCAACAATATTGCACTGATAAAAGTTGATTATAAAGTGAATAGCAGAAATATCATATAAATAAATAAATAATTCAATTATAATATAATTTGTAATCATAATAATGTACAACTTATCGTATTATATTAAGCTTGATTGTTGTTTAATTTATTGACAGAATTGCTATTATGTTTCCATTGTTTTAATAACTGTTATTTTTTTCTTATCTTTAATTTAAATTTTGTGTTTGTGCCATAATAATATTGCTTCTAATACATTCCAATTTATGATTTATCAATTAATTACCATTGTGTGGTTGCTATTAAAGTATTAAATTATGTTCATACTGACCAGTATTAAAAATTATAAAAATACAAACATTTAATATAGATTACACCAGTTTATATTAAAAATAATAGAGAAATATCTAAATAATATTTTTAATAAATATATAATAATGAAATATAATAAATTAATATAATGTAAAAATATATTCTGGTATACAAAGTTAATTATAATAATTTTTGATTTGAGATTTACCTATATAAAAAACATTTTAAGAAAAAAAAAGTTTAAAATTATGATGTTTAGTAATCAATATAATTTATTTAAATCTAGGACCCTTTAAGATTTCAGAGTCCATACCTTAAGACGGCACCACATACAGTATACTTTGCCATATAACGATATAAATACACAATTTTCAACATGGTGTTATTTGCATTCATATAATCATATCACTGGAAAATTAAATCCAGGGTAATGAAAGCTATTTAGAAAATATAAAAATATAAGTATTTAATATAGATTAACACAAGTTAATATTAAAAATAGGTACCAAAATATAAATATTTTATTTAAAAATTAAAATGTTAATTTTATTTAGGTTTCTACACTATGCTCGCAAATTGAGCTTTCCTAACTTTTATTTAATACACATGAAAATTATATGCACTTGTTATAATTGAAATATATTTTATTAATCCAAAATAAAACTGATTGTTTACATTCTAGTATTAATTAATGCTTTTTAATATTAGGTGAAGATACAATTTCTGATATAGATATAATACGGAGCCTTTTATATTGTTTCCAAGGTGTTGATAGCCATTGGATAGTTTTTAATCAAAATGAAAAACAATTTGTAGTTACAGCAAAAGTAAGTTTATATTAAACTTCATGATCGATAATTGATAATTGTTGTGTGTATACTACTTATTGACTGTGTTCATTTATAAAATATTTAATTTTTAACAATTTGCAGTTAAACTTTTATCAAATTAACAAAGTAAATCGTCTGATGGAACTTGGATACCTACACAATATAGTGCAAGAGTATATTGATAATAACAGTGATAATAAAAACGGTTCTGTTGCATCAGGAATAGCTCATTGTTTGCATGAAGAACTTTGTGTATATTATGAAAGTATTAACAAACTACAAAAAGAGGTTATTCCATTATACTATTATAATAATATATTAACTATTTAATATTCTGAATAAAAGAAGGATTTTTAAAATTGTTATATTTTTCTTCTGGTTGTAGACAACAAAAGGGCTTCAAATGTTTCAAATAGAATTTTTTATCCATTCAATATCATAAGAAAATAAATTAATAGATAAATAAAAATAAATAGAATTAACTTTACTAACAATTAAAAACAAATAATATTATGGCTAATTAATCAGATTAATTTGATTAAATTCTGTATCTGGTTAGATTTGTTTTATGTTTGTCTTATTAATTTAGGTTAATGAAGCATATGAAAATTCAAAACATTATTCACTCGGGAATTTATTATGTTGGTCAGTGCTTTGGCTTGGACAGTTACAAGATTTAGGCTGTACAGTGAAAATGCTCAATGGTGTTAAACGTGGTGGTGAATTAGTGTCTATAATTGCACCATTTGCGTATTGTGCAAATCCATATTTACAACAAATGGCTACAAATATGATTAAAGTAGTAAGTAGTGAATATAAATTATTTATTATCAATATTAATTATACAATTAATGTGCCTATTTAAATATTTTTAGGCTACTAGGCCATTAATGATGATGATGTGTCATTGGATGGTTGATGGAGAACTTTTAGATAATTATGATGAGTTTTTTATTTGTCAATGTCCAGACATTAACAACTATGATATGTGGAACAATCGATACAATATTAGGTATATGGTTTTATTATAAATGCTAAAATATATTTTTATTTGTTTTATTTCGTTTTTAGAGAGTCTATGATTCCAACATTTTTTACTAAAGAAGATGTAAATAGAATATTTCGCACTGGAAGATATATTAACTTTCTTCACACTATATGCAAGAGTAAGCCTGATCTAACACCATCCAGGAAAGTGTTAAAAGATCTCAGAAATTCAGGAGGTATATGTTTTATAAAGTATCTTAATTAATGTTGACAAATATTAAAGAATTTTCTGTTTAGATAAAGATTTATTTCCAATGTTGGAGCAAGGAAGCATTATTTCTGAGATGATTAACAAGGCTTGTACTGAATCGTCTACTGTAGTATTAGATATTTTGAAGGAAAAATTTAAACTATTTTTACACTTTGAGGGACTTAGACGCTATATGCTATTAGGACAAGGTGATTTTGTTACAAGCTTGCTAGAAATTCTACAGTAAGTTACAAATATGCGAGCAATAATGAAATTAGCTAAGTATTGTATGTATTCTAATATATTATTTTACAACAGACCTCATTTAGATAAATCTTCAGGTATACTAGGTCATCATACATTTAGAAATTTTTTGGATACTGCTGTAAGAATGAGCAATGCTCAGTATGATGAACCTACTATACTAAAAACACTCGATGTAAAGCTTTTACTCACTTCTGGGGAAGATTGTGGCTGGGATATATTCCAATTAAATTATTCAACTGGTGGACCTTTGGAAACGGTTTGTTTTATATTATTAAGAAAATAATAAAGACTCAACTTGCACATTTTTGAGACCTAAAATATTATGACTACTTAAATAAATGTATTAGAAACCCTCTACACTACCTTTAATTAATTACTCTAAAATTATTTTATTTATTTATTTAAATTCAATTTAATTTCAATTACCTATATATATATATATATATATATTATAAATTTAATATTTTACATTACATTACAATAGCTGATATCTTCTTCCTATAAGCAAGCTTGTGGTGGGAATATAAAGACTAACTACAATAAATAATGGATACAATTAAATATATTTGTCAATGTACTTGATTGTTAATAATAATGAGATATCAAGTTATCACTTAAATTTATCTTTTGTATATTCTATTTAAATTAAATGTTATTAGATAGCTGATTCAAAGCATGATTTTTATCTTTCTATTCATAAAATAATTTCCCATGAATGTTTTTTTTTTTTTTGCTAATTGTCATTGAACTGTCTTTATTTTATTCTCTTGTTAATAAGTATTATTGAATAGAATTTTTCACATATACAAAATACTACTTTTAATTTTTTACTTAATTATTTCAGTATTTATGTTATTACTTATTTAAAAAAATTTACATTATAATTGTGACTAGTAATTTTAATTTTTACTCTTATAAGCATTCTATATTTCTATGAGTTATATTTAATGTTTCCTAATTGCCAATATATATTTTTTAAACTGAGATATTTAGATTTTAGTATATTATTTTGATATTGAAACCAAATAATATATATTATATATAATTTAGTAAAAATTAAATTGTAAAGCTAGTTATTGCTATATAGTAGTATTTTACAGTTTCAGTATAATGTACATTTTTATAAAGTTTTGAATAATCAAGTTGTATTTACTTACAATATTAACTATTTATTAATATGCATAGTGAAGTAGAAAAAAAATTTTGAACCTATTGTAAATACATAAATTATTTTAATTCTAGATTTTTGAGTTCAGTGGCAGTGGAAGATATTCAACTATGTTTGTGTTCTTGTGGCGTTTGAAAAGAATTGATTTTGTTCTGTCGCAGATGTGGAGGGAATTGAATCTACTAATTAAAACTTCATACTACTTAGTTCCAGGTAAAATAGATAAAAAATATTGTACATTTAATTAAAATTTGAACAAAATTGTTAGTCGTTAAAGTATCCAAATACTATTTTTATTATAAAATATAATAAGTAAATTTATTATTCTGTTCTATGTAAAAATTAGACGATTTACTTAAGTTCTCTTATTATTTTCTATGCATTTTGCTTACTTATTTTGATTAACTATTATCAATGTGTATCCTCTAAATTGTAATGCATTTGTGCACTTTGCAATTTGTGTACCTGTCATACTATATAATACAACATGCTCTTAACAATTGTTAAAAATTAATTATATAAACTATGGTATGGTAATCATCAATACTATAAAATAGTAATTATTTTTATGCTATCTCTCTGTATATTTCTTTAATTTTAGATTTTGAACGGAGTGATTGAATCTATTGATTTTACAATGATGTGTGGTTTTTTAATTTTTATATTTTTGTTTCTGTCATCACGTTTTGGGGTAATAAAAATGCATCAATATTCTTAAACAGCAACTTCTCCGAAAGTAAACTGAATTTAGATGGTATTTGGGCTAGTCAAAATTCAAACTTTTTTCATACTTTTTAAAAGCATCAAAAAAAGGGGAATTTTTAAGCAAAAAAACGTTTTGGAAAACTACATTTTTTTTAAAATGCTCCAACTCAAAAACCAAAAAACGCAAACACTTGATATTTTCACCAAATATTTATATTAACATTTTTTATACACGGTTAAGTTTTCAAAGTATTTTGATTTATTTATAGACAATTTAATTTTTGACTTTTCTAATTTTTTTTTTTAAAATACCAATAAAAACAATTTGAATGTCCGAAAACTTTTGAAAATTTAATACAAGGTCAATTGTAAGTTATAGTTATTGCAACTGAAATAAATTGTAAATTATTTCACTTAAATTTTTTTTATAAACCCATAAAGTTCAAATTTGTATAAAATGTGTCAAAATCATGCTAATTTGCAAGTTATTTTGTAGTTTAAAATTCATAAAATTTATTCTATTCATACTTAAGATTCAAAACTTTAATACTAGGTTATCTATAAGTTACTCTTCAAAAAACTAAAAATAAGTCCTACTGGATTTTAAGAAAAAAAATTTATGATCGTTTGAAATTTAAATTTTTCCGAAATGGCATTAAATATCGATTTATTGTCAAATGATTTTAAATATTTGTTATAATTCAAAAAGTATAAGTCCCAGAAACTTGAAATTTTTACCAGATGTTAAGATTGGTACTTCTTTTCTATCATATATTTTTCAAAATATTATAATGATTTTTAAGCTACTTATAGGCATTTGAAATATTCGAGTTTTTTGTATTTTTTTTTTTTTTATAATCGTTGATATAAAAAATTTGGCTTGTACAAAATACTTGAAAATTTAATAGAAGATTTCACAAAAGTGGTTGTTACTGTTATTTCAAAATTATTCAAATCTATACTCAATTGTTTTTAAAAGCGTTTGAAAAACAAATATTGACAAAATATTTAAATTTAAATTTAACATAATATATTATATGATATACCTATATTCTAGACCTACATATCTGCATTCAGAATCGTTATTCGTATACAATGATACCTATCATTGCATTCAAATTTAATAAATCCATTGTAATGACCTATCTCATGAACGAGGTGCACTCGACCCTCTACTGTACAGCAGAGCGAGGCCCATCCGGTTCTTTTTACATGTAAAACTAATTTATCAATAAGTTTATACTATTATAAATGATACTAGGTATAGCTCTGTTCAGAAAACCAAAACTAAAAATAGTTATATTATATTTCAGAGATCCGGTGTGCACTCAAGTCAACCAATAACCTAGTAGCGGAAATGGTTCACAGCGTCCGTCAAATTCAGTTTTATGTTTTATCTGATGTCATAGAAACCGAATGGGAACATTTTCGACAAGCCATTGACAAAGCATCGTTGCTGGAAACCGTGATTGAAGCTCATAACCAATTTCTGAAGAACATTTTCAAGCGATCTGTGCAAACCGAAGAAACACATGTGAGTTTGTTGTCTCGCTTCGATTAATTTCCAATTCTGAAAATGATAACTTTTGAAAGTTGCTTTTATATTATATTCTAGGATTTATCAAAAAAATTGCGTCAATTATTCGAATCAGTTTTAGAACTTCGAGGTATTCAAGAAAGATTTCACAGCCAATCTGAGCACGAACTTAAAAGACGTAAGGATCTCGAAAAATATATTGAAATACACGGTACTTGCAATGACATTGAAAACAACGACATTGATATAAAAGAATTATTTTTGCTAGAAGTCGAGAGATACGAAAGTATAATTAAAGAAATCACTAATAACTATAAGGTAAATATATTTTTTTCTATGATTATTTATCCCATCACATATTTTTAAATAAGTAAGATTTTATATGATGTTCTTAGATTGATTTGGGGAAATTTATGAAAAAACTCATTAAAGTATCAACTGATGATCAAGAAGCCTTACACTCATTAGCGAATCGTATAAACTTTAACATGTACTACAGCAAAAACGATCAAGAATTAGAAAAATGTGCTACTTATGTGTGTAGATCTAACAAATAACTATGTATAAACTACATGGTAGAATGTGTGTCATATTTTAATTATATACAAATAAAGAACTTTTATTTATACGAATAAATATAATTTAAATTTTTATTTATCAAATGCAAATTGTTATGAATAAATGTTTGATATGTATTAATATATATTAATATATATATTTATTTATTTATTAACAAAAATAAAAGTAAAAATAATTATTCATTTCATGCAATGTAAATTATGTACATTATGTATACCTGTTTAGATACAACACAGAATTGGTAGATCATTTATGTTGCCAGTGAGTAAAATGATCGGGTGAGTATATACATTCAATTAAAAACTATTGTGTGTTGTATAATTGATTCTTAGTAAAGATGTGTTAATAATAAGAATAAAAACTAGATTACTAGATACATACAATTAATACAATTTAAAATAAAATTAATTATCTTTATTATAATTACAAGTAGGTATAAATGGTATAGGTATAAAATAAATTACAAATTATAAGTGATTCTACATTATTTATTATAGAGTGTATTAGCTTATTACAGTATTTCTCAACATTGGTACCAATGGTACCATGTAGATCAAAAATAATAAAATACTGGTTTACAATATTAACTTTTTATTTAAAATTGTTTATTAAATAAAAATAAAATTAAAAAGAACCAGATGGGCCTCGCTCTGCTATACAGTAGGGAGTGGAGTGCACCTCGTTCATAGGATAGGTCATTACAATGGATTTGTTAAATTTGAATACAATTATAGGTACTATTGTATATAAATAACGATTCTGAATGGATATGATATGTTGGTCTAGAATAGATATATTATGTTATATTTGATATGTAATATTATGTCAATATTCGCTGTTCAAACGCTTATAAAATAAAATTGTGACCATGGATTTCAAAAAGTTTTGGAATGACAATAAGAAAAACTTGTGTGGAATCTTTTATTAAATTTTCAAGTATTTTGTACCAGCCAAAAAATCGAATATTTCAAAGGCCTATAAGTTTCTTAAAAATTAACATAATATTTTGAAAAAAATATAACTTAAAGAAAATTCTAATATTAACAACTGGTAAATATTTCAAGTTTCTGTGACTTATACTTTTTGAATTATAAAAAATATTTAAAATCGTTTGCGCATAAATCACTATTTTATACAATTTCATAAAAATTTAAATTTCAAACAGTCATAAAAATTTTTTCCTTTAAGTCCGGTAGAACTTTTTTTATAGATTTTTGAAGAGTACCTTATGGATAACCTAGTGTTAAAATTTTGAACCTTAAGTATAAACAGAATAAATTTTATGAATTTTTATCTACAAAATAACTTGCAAATTAGCATGATTTTGACACATTTCAAACAAATTTTGAACTTTATAGGCTCATAAAAAAATTTGAGTAATACGATCTCCGATATTTTTTATTTACGTTAAGTTTAACTTATATAATAAACCTTGTATTAAATTTTCAAAAGTTTTCGGATGACCAAATAAATTTAATAGATATTTCCAAAAAAAAGCTTACAAAAATCGAAAATTAAAATTATCTATAAATAAGTTAAAATGGTACTTTAAAAACTTAACCATGTACCTATAGAAAAATCCAATTTAAAGGTTTGATGAAAATTTCAAGTGTTTGCGATTTTTCGTTGTTGAGTTAGAGCATTTTAAAGAAATGTATTTGGTCAAAACGTGTTTTTGCGTAAAATTTCCAGTTTTTTCGTAATTTTTTTATCGTTTTTTTCGACGCTTTTTAAAAGTATTAAAAAAGTTGCATTTTTGACTTGACTAAGTATCATCTACATTCACTTTCCTTTCAGAAAAGTTGCTATTTGAGAAAATCGAAGCATTTTTATTGCCAAAAAAGGTGTTGTCAGACACAAAAAAAAACACACATCATTGTAAAATCAATAGATTACATCACTCCGTTCATAATGACAGAATCTATAAGTTAAAATAGTATAATGCCAAAAGTTAAAAATATAAAATTAAATTCACAAAATACATCGTAATTCCCACATACCCGTGGAAACGACGGCACCTCCACTTACCCGCAGAGGCGATAGCCCGATTCTCGACTATCCGCTTCCTTAAGTAACTATGCATAGGGCTGTAGCCCATAAGCGCAAAATATGACCCAAACGCAACTCAAAAGTGCAAAAATAATATCCCATAAGCGCAAAAAAACCACCTTTTTCATAACCTATAAGCGCAAATTAATTTTTAAAAAAAAAGTGTATTTTATTAAAATGATATTGTTTTTTTTTTTACTTAATAAATAATCAGAAATACATATTTTGATAGAATAATATATAATATATAAATAATACGTTCAAATTGATTTATTTATCTCCTGTAAGCTTATGCTTACATAGTTATTAATATACTATGCTATTCATGATTATAAAATGTGTATTTAAGTATAAAAATTTATAAATAATTACAAAAATTGTATTTAATTTAATAGCAACAAACTAATAGATGATTTGTTATTTTGAAATTTGAAGCCCACAGTTTTTAAGTAATCCAATCTTGAAATATTTTTTTCTATGTATAAGTTCACCATGCGCTTTTATATTGGAGTTGACTTATGAGCTGGTAATACCACTACAAAGGTAGTAAGGTATAAAAGCGAAAATTCGTTTTGTGCTTTTGGCCTATCGAAAAAAATTTACCTTTTGCGCTTTTGGTCTATCGAAAAAAATGGACCTTTTGCGCTTTTGGTCTTCGCCGATGCATAGTACGTTGCCAAGTCAGGACCTTTTCTGTGGTGACGAGTTCCGGTGTCGGCCGTTAAATTAAATTTGTGTACAATTTAAATATGCTTATATGCTAATATTTAATATCTTATACATTGACAATAGTTTTTTCTTATAATTATGAAATATAATTATCTGACAAAAAGTGGCATATGCATTTTACAACACTCCGTTAAGAATCTAAAATACTCATAATAATAATTAAAGGATATACTTAAAAAAAGTATTCAAAATGGTATAATTTGTTTGGTTATTGATATGATATTTTACTGTTCAAATTTGTACTTAATATAGATAGAGAGGAGGTGGTCGTAAAGTGATTGATTATATTTTATATCTATTTTGAGGTTCGTGACACAAAAAAGTTTAAAAAACAATGGCTTAAAAAGATAGACATCTGACTGTGAAAGATTTTTTATGTGCTTTACACTTTAAATAAAATTGATGTGATAAGTTACTGTTGAGAAAAAAAAAACTTAAACATTTATTTATCTATTAAAAACAAAATACAATCATACATATTACATGTTGTATTTAGTTATAAAATAAATAAAATATTTTGTTCATTGGTTTTCAATAAATAATAAGCATTTATAACATTAGTTCACTTGTAACTTTAGTATACCTACTTACTTTATACTTAAACTGTATAAAAATTAATATAACATTTGTATCATATTTAGGATTGAACATCTCAAAGCGTATAAATGTTAACTGAAATAAGTCATTTACTAAATATTTAATTCATACATAGATAAAAAGTGGGAATACGAGTCTGCAATGAAGTACCACATTTTATGTCTTTGCTGTCCTTGCTATAATAATATATAATTAAAATAAATAATTTTACCTGTATTATTTATTTAAAAAAAGAACGGATGGGCCTCGCTTTGCTGTACAGTTGGGGGTGGAGTGCACCTCGTTTATAGGATAGGTCATTATTACAATGGATTTATTAAATTTGAATACAATGATAGGTATCATTGTATATGAATAGCGATTCTGAACGGAGTTAATATGTTGGTCTTAAATGAGTATATATAATATAGTATTTTATGCTTAAATTGAAATATAATTCAATAGTATGCAATTTCGTAAAAATTTAAATTTCAAACAGTCATAAAATTTTTTCCTCTAAGTCCTGTAGAAATTTTTATATATTTTTGAAGATTGGCTTATGGACAACTTAGTGTTAAAATTTTGAACCTTAAGTATAAACAGAACATTTTTTATGAATTTTCAACTACAAAATAACTTGCAAATCATCGCCATTTTAACATATTTTATACAAATTTGAAATTTATGGGCTTATAAAAAAAAATTTGAGTAAAACCATCTACAATATTTTCTAGTTACGATAAGTATAACTTATCATAAACATTGTATTAAATTTTCAAGAGTTTTTGATTAGCCAATTAAATTTTATAGATGTTAAAAAAAAAAATCTTACAAAAATCAAAAATTTAAATTGTCTATAAATAAGTTAAAATATGTCAAAGTACTTTGAAAACTTAACCATGTATAGAGAACGCCATTTATAAAGATTTGGTGAAAATTTCAAGTTGTTGCGGTTTTTCGTTTTTGAGTTAGAGCATCATTTAAAAAAATGTATTTTGTAAAAACGTGATTTTGCGTAAAATTTCCCGTTTTTTTTTGAAATTTTTATCGTTTTTTTTCGATTTTATAAAACTTTTTCTTTTAAAATGTGGGTTCTTTTTGCGGAGTGGTGAAAAAATGCACAACATTCTGATACAGTTCCAGAAGCAATAGTAATATTTATTACTAATAAATAAGCTAATCGCTTACAAATATTTATTTATAGATTTTATCATGAAACCGACCTATGCATAATGTTATACAATAATACGATATATGCATTTAATAAATATCTACTAGCACGGCCGAAGCTATATAAAACGAACAAAATAAAGATGACAATTTAAGATTAGTAAAATGCAAATTAAGACTTTTGTAGCGACTTTCATAGACCATTAAAATAATTTTTAAATTTCCGTAACATTTGGGGGGGGGGGGCTGCAGCCTTCTGAGCCACCTCTGGTTACGCCACTGTACCGGTGAGACTCCTACGTAAGTTGAGAATAGAGGTATAGGAATGGATATACTAATAACAATAATAATATGGTCATCTGTTTCTATTCCATATTTTTAGTTCATTTTAATTTCAACTAATTTGGTTGTAAGTATAATACTTGGGTGTAGCCCAAACTGCTTCCATTTTTCATAAATGGCTCCCATTTTACAAAACGAGCCATTCCCAAACCGCTCCTATTTTAGAAAAATTTAAATTCTCAAATGGCTCCCATTTTTATATCACAAATTCCTTCCCACTCCACACAGACTTAGGACTATCATTAAAGGGGTGTGATTAAAAATGTGTGTTTTTTAAGTTATATCCTAAGTAAATTATGAAAATTATATAAAAAATCATATAAGTAGTAAATTTTTGAGACTCAATTATATCATCAATTATATATCAATTATATTCATACCTACGTGATATATTTTTTAATTCAAATTCGTAAATTATTTTACCAATGAGTTTATTTTTTTTCTTTTTTTTTTTCTTCGTGTGTTGACATGGCTTTGGACTTTTATTTGCGTTGCAGATTGTATTTTTTGGGCAGTACGTCAATAGCATTAAAAAAATTCGGATGAGCAATTTTGCTGTTGAATTAACTGTGGAATGATTTACAGCCATTTGTGTCTTTCGGTTCGATAGACATTAATTAACATTTTAACGTAAAAGATAAATAAATAACCATCCAGATAAGTCCTAACACTACTTGTGATCAATATTACAATGAAAATAAAGGGTAGTAATTTTGTTCCTCACATTATAAATGAGTCTCAACCATACAACCATAATGCTTATCTTTTAGATTCTGAACGGAGTGATGGAATCTATTGATTTTACAATGATGTGTGTTTTTTTTTGTGTGTCTGTCATCACGTTTTTGGGCAGTAAAAATTCTTCGATTTTCTTAAACAGCAGCTTGTCTGAAAGGAAAGTGAATGTAGATGGTACTTGGGCGAGTCAAAAATCCAACTTTTTTATTACTTTTTGAAAAAATCGAAAAAAACAATAAAAAAATTACGAAAAAACGGGAAATTTTACGCAAATTCACGATTTTACCACTTGAAATTTTCACTAAATCTTTATGTTGGCATTCTCTATACATAGTTATGTTTTCAAAGTATTTTGACATATTTTGATTTATTTATAGACAATTTAAATTTTCGATTTTTGTAAGTTTTTTTTTTAAAATATCTATAAAATTTTTTTTGTTATGCGAAAACTCTTGAAAATATATTAAGGATTTATTATAAGTTATAATAATTGTAACTAAAAAATATGGGAGATGGTTTCACTCAAATTTTTTTTATAAACCCATAAACCTCAAATTTGTATAAAATGTGTCAAAAATCACGATAATTTGCAAGTTATTTTGTAGATAAAAATTCATAAAATTTTTTCTGTTTATACTTAAGGTTCAAAATTTTAACACTAGTTTTTCCGTAAGCTAATCTTCAAAAATATATAAAAAAATTTCTACCGGACTTAAAAGAAAAAAATGTATGACTGTTTGAAATTTAAATTTTTACGAAATTGCATTATAATTCAATATAAATATAAAATACTATATTATTATATACACATTTTAGACAAACATATTAACTCCGTTCAGAATCGTTATTCGTATACAATGATATCTATCATTGCAATCAAATTTAACAAATCCATTGTAATAATAACCTATCCTATAAACGAGGTACACTTCACCCCCAACTGTACAGCAAAGGGAGACCCATCCGTTTTTTTCCCTTGTGTTCAGTGATACGTTTTCTTATTCAACATTTATTTCCCATAACTCATTCTGCAAGAAAATAATAGTCTTTTTCATTTTTCTAAGTATTTTTATTTCTAGTTTACTCAATATATCCAGAATTAAATTTTTCAATATTTCTATGCTCAAAACACGGAACACATAATTTAACACATAACATTATTTAACTACTATAAATTATAAGGCTACAAGTTACATTTCTCTGTAACAAATTATTCTAAATCAAGTCTCGTCCAAAACAATGCTTTTAAAATACAATATTTTTGAATTTATGATAATATAGGACTTTATTATTGGAGTGATTTTAATAATATTTTAATGAGTTCGTAATAAAATCAGATTAACAATATCGATGTATATGATTTTTCAGATATTATAGGTTATAATTAAGATATGTCTAAATATAATAATATAGATTTAAACAAGAATTGCAAACAATTATATAACCTTTATATTATAATACACTGTTGTACTTGTTTAAAATTATATCTAATATTTGATTAGTAATGGAAATTTTAATAATAATATGATAACCTAAATATTACTTTTATATCATATTTTAACGTAATTTAAGGAACTAATTTCGTTCGAGAAAAATTTTGCCAATAAAGTGTTCAAGAGTTTTCATTGATGTTGATCCCTTTAGTTTATTAATTTATTGATAAGGATTTGAATATGCCTAGTATTTACATGAATAATTTAAAAATTTTCTTATAATTTATCGGAAATATTTTTCAAAAATTGTCCATTTACTTATATTCTCACATCCTATATGTAGGCAATTTAGATAAAATGTTGAAAAATGTATTTTTACATATAAATTAAATATATAAATCTTTAATTTTGTTTAACCCTTACTCAAGAGAATATACGTGTTATTTATTAACTTAAATATTAATATATCATTTATTAAATCACCAGCAAATTTACACACTAGCATATTATTCAAAATAGTTTAGTATAGTAATTTAGTTATATATGTATATAAAAATATAACATGTATATTATAATACTAAAACATTTTCGGATTCGTAAATACATAATGTTATTTCTAGCAGACGTCCATTTTTGGTGATCCCGACAAATTTTATTATAGCTCAGAGCTCAGCTCAGTGCCGCAACTAGGATTCTTGGGGCCCCGGACACAGTCAATGTATGGGGTCCTAAGGTCTATGTATATATTAGATATATATATATATATATATATATATGTTACATATACAAAATAAATAATGATGGTGATTTTTTTTAAAAAAGCCTAAAAATTTAATGTGAAGGCCTACAACCATCCACTGACCAGTGTATTGATATTAAAATATAACTACACTTTGAGTGTTCTTTTTTTATTATAAATATTAATTAAAAATTTTGTAAAAATATATGATTCTAAAAAAATTATTGCATAGCACAAAAGTTGTGTTTAGTATAAGGGTTTAGCATAAGTGAGTTAAGTGAACAGAGCTGCGGAGCGAAACTACGTTCAATCTTATAGAAATACTTAACTTCTTTAATAATAGTTTCCGCTAAAAATATATTCATTTTAAATATCAAAAAAATTCTAGAAAAAAAACAAAAAATAAATTTGTTTGTTGAATATAAACTAGAAACCCCTAGGGAATCATATATGTAGCGCATCAATCGCACCACTTTACTTTAATTTTATGCAATAGTCATATTGGCCATATAAAGTAATTATTACTTAAAAAACGTAAATTTAAAAATGCTGTAACTTCCAAACCAATAGTTTTCGCAGAAAAATTTAAACAGTTTCAAAATCAGCATTGAAAAACACAGTTTTTGAAATAAAAAAGTAGTTTTTTGATATTTTTATCGTAAATATCACGTATTTTTGAAAAAATTAATGTTTTATAGTTTTTTTGGTATAACGTCCAAAATAATAATTCGCGAGAATTTTGGAATAAGACTTTTGTGTTCAGTGCTTTCATACTAGATCGGAACGGAACGGAAACGAATTGTGTCCGCACACTGTGTCGGAACCAGTCGGAATTTCGCGGCCATATATACTTGGTCATTTTGATCTCATCGCTCAAGCTCGACGGTCGAACTAAAGCTTATTGCTAAATTATTTATTTTGAATATTTTCGAGTGTTTACAAAATATAATATTATAATGAATGATACAAGTAGTGACAAAGAAGACATGATATTCACACTAGCTCTTTTGTCAGAAGCTGAAGAAAACGAAAAATATACGACAAAAAGACAGTGGGTTCATAGCATACATTTGGCAAGGGAAAAAGAAGGAGAGTTCTATACACTATTACCGCATTTAAAACAGGACCCAGCCAGTTTTTTGTTTCTATTTTCTCGAACGAGCTTTAATTTTCTTTTTGTAGCCCCGCTTAAATACTGCCGTGTTGACATTATTAAAATGAGTTTAAAACAATAAAAAATACAAGTATAAACTAATACTCAACATTAAACCACGCTTTGAAGAAGTAAGAATTAAAAACTAATGACACCGGCAACGGGCAGTGATTATTGATTACAAAGATTATTTCGAGAATCCCAATTCCACACATAAAAGTAACTAAATAAAAATAAAACAATAATACGCTATAATAATTATATATCTAAATATAGATGTTATTATAGATCAATAGGGTCCCTGCTCTTCGACAACAAATCAAATAACTAAATTATAAATTATAAAAATAAATATTTTCAATAATATTTTTATTTAATATATTTTATTTATTTAAGCATTAGACCAAAATGCAATTATTTAAAATAGACGCAGTTCACGTCGGGGCCCCTTGAGTCAACGATTAGTGGCCCTCTACAGGGGCTATGAACTTGTATTAATTATTTTAATGTGAGTAAGATTGGTATATTACCATTGGTATAGTAAAATTACAAGTTGTATTAGGATTTTTATGTTTTCGTTTTTCGTGTTCAATAAAATATAATAATTATACATAGTATGTACATGATTTTTATTAAATTGTAACTATTTTTTTCCCTCATCACTATGATATTGTACACAAATTACCGATTTAAGAGTTTATAAATATACTTATATTATACTTAAAACTTTTATTATATATATTATTATTTATTTATTATTATTTATTACCTATATAGTATATGTTCTTTTTCTTATTTAGCTTCGTGCTATTATACCGTCGTGCTAGATATGGTATATATACATATAATAGTATATACAATGTAATGTGCATATAGTGATGTTACATGTATATTTATATTTTCGGCACAATCGATAGGTTTCTTACAGGTAACAAGACCTTTTCGGCGGAGTCGATATACGCCCATTTAGTTCGCATAAGCATATATACAGTGGTTGAAATGGCTCAAGATAAGTGGAGGGATGCCTTACAATTCAGATTTCCTGATATCATAATATTCTTCATACCTTGTATAGTATTTTTTTTTTATAGTTCACATTTTGTTTATGCATCAGAATACTATAATATTTTTCTATCATAAATAATCTTTAAAACTAAACAAATGAATAACATATTTTCAAATTTAGTAGCAAAAAAACTGATAAAATATTTTATTTATATTATATATTGTTATTGTTTTGTGATATTAAAATATTATTTTATTAGCTCTAAACACGACTAAGGTATATGTTAATTTTTAATCCGTTACTCTAAATACGGGTATAGGTAATATGATTGCGAAACGGCCTATACGAAAAATAAAAAATTTCCTTATACATAGGTATAAATATAAAATCAAAATAATTATTTCATTTTAAAACACAAGTCTTAGGAGGAATGCGTTATTCTAGACAAAATAAGTAGAGGGATGAAAAATGTAAATACAAAAAAGTAGAGGGATGTCATCCCTCCGTATCCCCCCTCTTCGACCATTGCATATATATATATATATATATTATGTACCAATTATAGTACCTAAATAATATGTATGCAGTTTACCTATTAATATATATATATATATATATATATATATATTGCATCTATATTCATATTCATATACATCAATAATTAACAAATTATATTTAACGTATATTTAACAAAGTTTATAAAAATTAAATTTATGTAGATACATACATAAATATTATACATCAAATTCATAACATGCATACTAACAAACGACTGCTATATTTGCAGCAAGTACACAGTTTTGTAAATAGAGCTTTCTTTATAAATAATACCTACGTCTTAAAATATTAATTTGTGTTATGGTAATTTATAACCCATCAATGTATTTAGCTATGTTTACAAAGTACATTGTTTAATAAACTATATTCTATATTTAATTTACAATAAGTAAATACGCACTACGGACATTAAAATGTTTAGTAAGTAGGTACATAGTATTAAAATAATAATTTCTGTTATTATTAGAATTATAATCAAAACTATTAATACAGTAATACTCTTGATCTTCAATGGACAATTGAATAATAATATTGATTACTCTACTTTTGCGTTTAATTGTACAAAAGATTGCAAGTTATTTATACCTATTATTATGTTTACTATACATAATTAATAATGCATAAAGAAATAGGTACAATTTAGTATTTAAATTAACTTTGCTGTTGCTCGTGAATTAATCTAAGTGACTTGTACAATCACGTGTTGCGTAGGTACCTACCTACAAATAAAAAAAAAATCTATTGATATAGCATTATAAAATTATGTCCACGGTACGGCCGGTATTGCCGTGCATATAATATGAAACCGTTTACCGGTTTACACATTTAAGTGTGTCGATAAAAACAAATTGGAAAAAACCGACATTACAAGTCTAAAGTATTTGTTCTTGGTCGTGTTATATTATAATTTTTTTTTTTTCAAATAGGTATCTATTACATTTGAAATCATTGATAGGTATCTAAATAATCGCGTTAAAAACCTGGGAGCAAAGGTCAACGTGAAATGTATAGGCACCGAGATACTATTATAATATTGAACATCTCATCTTATATAATATTGTATTATTTTAATTTCAACTGAAAATGAATCACATAGATTGTAGCTAATTAAGAAATCGTATAATATTTATTATATGTGTTTGCATTGAAATTACGTGAAACGTGGAGCTATGATAACAATATATTGTACAGCCACAACGGCTATAATAGTGATAATACTTAATACATAATAGTAATTATAATAATATATTGTACCTAGTACCTGCACCGATAGTCGTGGCAGCAGTTCAGTGTTCGCACGGGCACGCGTGCGTCAACATTAACTCTCGCTCGCTCGGCCAGCAACTTTTCATTCTACGCACACAGTCGCGACGTCGTTGTCGTGCAGTCCGTGCCTGTCGTCGTTATTTTTAAACGGATTTCAATCAGAAAACGGTACGTACATATACATCCAATATTCATAATAAATAATAATAACAAAACACGTCTAATACTAACATAAGTACCTAAAAATTAATCAATAGGTATCCTTATACAATATATTGTAATAACACGTGAAACACATGGTGCGATCGTGTCAACCATCGACGGTTAATTTACGGTGAGGGGATGAAAAACATAACCCCCGGTCTTGCCACAATGGTGTCGCAAACAAAAAAATATAAAAAAAATATTGGATTCAAATCTTTTTGGTCATCGATTTTTGTTTTTTTTTTTTTTTTTAAATTTTTTTTGTGTAAACTACGGCCAATTCGCATAAAAGCTAATATAGGTTGATACTATAGTAGTGGGACACTAACTTCAAGATGTAAATTATTTTCATACATTTTTGTATCATGTCATTATTATATAATAATTGAAAAAAATAAGACAATGGGCATCTGATTACCAAATCCATCTAATTTATACGTCTTTTATCGTAGTGCTTTTATCTAATGAATAATACAAATATACATAAATAAACAATATTATTAAAATTTCATTGACGTGAAACTACGTAGTCTTCGTCATAATATGGCATACGTCCAGTTTTAAACGGCGTTGTACTAAGTACCTATATTAAGTCCAGTTCCCTAGTATAGTTGTCCGGATGTCTTAATAATGTTTTTGTTGTTTTTAATTTCACCGCGCATAAATCGATCTGTCATTAGAAATTATTTTATGGAAAAATTGTTTATTGAAAATTAATACAAAAATAGATCAATTTAAAAATTAAAATATTATTATTTTGAAATAAAATGTTTGTTTGTAGTGTTTGTACATTTCATGTTTAACCCTTTTCTTTTTCTTTATTTCAAAAGACGAAATAATTAAATATATGTCCTGTTTTAATTTTTAAACATTATAATCATTCTATAAGCATTTTCTTTAATATTGTGGTTGGTTTCTTGAAAGTTTTATTTTGATACGACGTTTTAATTAACACGAAGTCGCAAGGTAAAACTTTGTGATTCATTGAAATATAGTGCGTAGTTCTTATTTTGTAGGTATGTATTTAAAGTTTTATTCTTATCTTGAACATCTACTTATAATCTGGCATTTATATTTAAGGATTTTACCACAGTAAAAACTTTACTGCGTTTCACTGAAATGTTACTGTTTTGGTTTTATAGACACATTATTATTATTTATTCTTCTACACTACACTTGCTACACAAATAATTTATATTTGATACATAAACACATAACAACAAAATGCTACATAACAAACTATGTTTTACTAATAATATACTCACTCTTTAATTTTTAATAAATATATTACATTTATTATTAAAACACATTAAAACCATATATAAGTTTGTAAACTTGTTATGTATATATTTTATTATGTAGTATGTACATACGTATACTCAGCTCGTGCGTTATACTGAACAGGACTTGTTTAAATTGTTTTATTTCGAACTACATTTTATTTATATTCTTCGTTACACAATATACCTATTATATTTTAGTAGGTACATTATATTATATATCCATATAAAATAAAACATGAATTGACCATTACAGTTGTGACCACACCCGATATAATTTTAGACTATAATATATAATATAGTATAGTTACTAAACCTTTTATGTTAACGCAATATTTGGTTGAACGTAAGAATTATATGGAGATGAGATGATATGACACAACCTAAATGGAATTCACCTTATCTTATAAATTGGTTGTATCTATCTAATCGTGCATGGGGTAATAAACTATATTATAATATACGTTATCCTTATCTTGCACGGTACCTACCCATGTATGTATACAAATGGTCTACCCATGCATCTATATATGACGCACGGAATTGAAACGGGTAGGTAGTAAGAAGCGAGCAGAGTTAGCCAGATAGCTGACTTATATTATACCACGATGAAAATTGTAAATTTTTATTGTCACATTTAGGTGCCATCGAGAATCATCGCTGTGTTGAAGTCGTCGAGTACTAGTTGCAGCAAATTTCATTATTTTTACTATTACTATTACTACCTAATACTACTATAGACTACTACTACTTATATATTTTTATTTTAATCATTATCGTCGAGTCCGTAGAGATTATTACTATTAATATTATTTATCACTACAATACTACTACTACTACTACTACTACTACTACTACTACTACTACTACTACTACTACTTTTTTTTTTATCATAATCACTGTTACCGTGGGAGAACTGCCTTTGCCTGTTTTCCCGCCGAGCTGCCATCATTTATTGAACATATTATTACTTGAACTACTACTACTATTACTGTTACTAATTTGCTGATATTACGTCGATATAATGAATCAACCATCGCAAGTAAACGGCGATAAGACCGCAGTATTTCAAGATGCCAACAGAAATGGCTTCTCTGGCAAAGACGGTATAAACAATGGCCTTGACGATACTGCGACCCCTACGATCAGAATCCACAGCGACAATGGTCAGGATGCGTCATTGAACCAACAACAGGCACAGGCGTCGTTTGCGTACTTTGGGTCGACGCCGCCACAGTCGTTCCGGGGACGATGCGACTCGATGACCGCACGCGAGGATGATGACCAAAACGAATCGAAAGTGCTGGTTATCTACACCGGTGGTACCATCGGCATGATGCGAAACGACGAGGATAGTAAGTACATGCCTGATTATTTATTTGTATCCATCGTTTGAGAATGGGTTATTAATTATTAGACACAGAATTGAAAGGTGAACCCTAAGGATCGGAAATCCTGACCAGTATATAACCGGTTTTTCTTGGATCAAACCCGTTTTACTATATACTTAGATATACGTCATATATTATGATGTATATACCAGCGGTTCTTAACCTTTGTGTAGTGGCGACCTAAGATATGGGCATCGCCCATTTGCGCCAAAAAAAATTAATTCATTTTGGGTATAGCCCATTTGCGCCAAAATAAAAAAGGTATGTTTTTTCCAATAGCCCATTTGCGCCAAATTTACCTGCGTAAACATTTTAA